>SJYX01003243.1:115683-141894 GCA_006410675.1 Oreotragus oreotragus
TGAACTGTAGTGTTGGAGAAGACTCTTGAGAGTCCCTTGGACTGCAAGGAGATCCAACCAGTCCATTCTGAAGGAGATCAACCCTGGGATTTCTTTGGAAGGAATGATGCTAAAGCTGAAACTCCAGTACTTTGGCCATCTCATGTGAAGAGTTGACTCATTGGAAAAGACTCTGATGCTGGGAGGGATTGGGGGCAGGAGGAGAAGGGGACGACCGAGGATGAGATGGCTGGATGGCATCACTGACTCGATGGATGTGAGTCTGAGTGAACTCCAGAAGATGGTGATGGACAGGGAGGCCTGGCGTGCTGCAATTCATGGTGTCGCAAAGAGTCAGACACGACTGAGCAACTGAACTGAACTGAACTGGATGGACCTAAAGCCTGTCATATAGAGTGAAGTAAGTCAGAAAGAAAGTACGTCAAGGCTGTATATTGTCACCCTGCTTATTTAACTTCTTTAACTTATTTAACTTCTCTGCAGAGTACATCATGAGAAACGCTGGGCTGGAAGAAGCACAAGCTGCAATCAAGATTACCGGGAGAAATATCAATAACCTCTACACAGATGACCCCACCCTTATGGCAGAAAACAAAGAACTAAAGAGCCTCTTGATGAAAGTGAAAGAGGAGAGTGAAAAAGTTGGCTTCAAACTCAACATTCAGAAAACTAAGATCATGGCATCTCGTCCCATCACTTCATGGCAAATAGATGGGGAAACAATGGAAACAGTGAGAGACTTTATTTTCCTGGGCTCCAAAATCACTGCAGATGGTGACTGAAGCCATGAAATTAAAAAACGCTTGCTCCTTGAAAGAAAAGCTATGACCAACCTAGACAGCATATTAAAAAGCAGAGACATTACTTTGCCAACAAATGTCTGCCTACTCAAAGCTATGGTTTTTCCAGTGGTCATGTATGGATGTGAGAGTTGTAGTATAAAGAAAACTGAGCGCCGAAGAATTGATGCTTTTGAACTGTCATACTGGATAAGACTCTTGAGAGTTCCTTGGACTACAAGGAAATCCAACCAGTCAATCCTAAAGGAAATCAGTTCTGAACAGCCACTGGAAGGACTGATGTTAATGCTGAAACTCCAATACTTTGGCCACCTGATGTGAAGAACTGACTCACTGGAAAAGACCCTGATGCTGGGAAAGACTGAAGGCAGGAGGAGAAGGAGAGGACAGGATAGCATGGTTGGATGGCATTACCGACTCAATGGACATGAGTTTGAGCAAGCTCTGGGAGGTAGTGATGGACAGGGAGGCCTGGCATGCTGCAGTCCATGGAGTCACAGAGAGCTGGACACAACTAAGCAACTGAACTGAAGTCAGAAAGAGAAAAACAAATATCATATACTAATGCATATGTATGGAATCTAGAAAAATGGTACAGATGAACCTATTTCCCAGCCAGAAATATAGACATACTTGTAGAGAAGGGACATGTGGACATGCAGGGGGAGATAGGTGGGACAAACTGGGAGACTGGGATTGATATATATATTACCATGCATAAAATAGATAGCTAGTGAGAAGATGTTGTATAGCACAGGGGGTTCAACTTGGTGCTCTATGATGACCTAGAGAGGAGGGATGACGGTGGGTGGAGGGGATATATGTATATATATAGTTGATTCACTTTGTTGTACAGCAGAAACTGACACAACATTGTAAAGCAATTATATTCCAGTAAAAAAGACACAATCATTGATCACTATCATATGAGATATAAGAATGAATTAAGTCAACCCCGAAAAATAAAAGGGGTAGAGGAATGATGTTATGAATGAGGAGGGAAAGAACCAAAGTGTCAGAATGAAAAAATCTACTGTCTTCATAGTGGATGGTAAATGCTTTTGGAAAACAATTGATTAATATTTATTAAGAACCAAAAAACATCGATCACCCTTTTTTCTACAGAGGTCATAGTTTTGACATGTATCCTAGAAAAAGACTTTTAAAAGACTGGAAAAGCCATCTGTACAAAGACAATCTTTGCAGGTCTGTTAACACTAATGAAAAAGTAGAAGCTATTTAAATATCACCAGCAGGCAAGTAACTAATTAAATTAACATACATCTTCCTGATGGAAGTCATAGAAAACAATAAGTATAAAAACATGGTGAAAAATAAAATAGCAACATGGAGAAAAATCCTTGTTATGGTGTTGACTAAAAAAGAAAGCAAGACAAAAATATTTGTATACTATAATTACTCTGGGGCTTCCCTGTTGGCTCAGATAGTAAAGAATTCACCTGTCAATGCAGGAACTGTGGGTTCAATCCCCGGGTTGGGACAATCCCCTGGAGAAAGAAATGGCAACCCATTCCAGTATTCTTGCCTGGGAAATTCCAGGGACAGAGGAGCCTGGTGGCTACAGTCCATGGGGTTGCAAAGAGTTGGACACAAGTTAGTGACTAAACAATAGCAACATAATTAGTCTGATGTGAAAATTGTACATCCAATGACTGAAATGTGAAGTTTAAAGAAAGATACTAGCAAAACAGTAAAAGTTACTCTTATCTACTTCATCCCCTGCCAAAAGATATTATGGAAAGTAGAAGATTATAGTGGAAGAAATAATTTTTTCATTGTTTTTGAAGTATTTATGAAAATTATTGGAATGTCTTTATTAATAGATACTTTCATGTATAGTAAAGTTCAACTGTAAGTAACTGGATGGGAAAAGTAACAAGCAATAATCTAGCACTGTATTATTAAATGAGCATTGGAAAATGCCTGCAACTTTCTCATTAGATGAAATACAGTGAAGAAAACCCACACACATAAGTGGGCTTCACTTGGGAAAGAGGCCAGATCGTTCTCCCAAGGGAAGATCTCCTTTTTCTGATGAGTTGGGCTTCCTCGGGGGAGCACAATTTGTTAAGTGATGTCATCGGGACTTCAAATGCAAGTTTTGGGAAACTCGGACCTTCGAGCTCACCATACTGTTCAACAAGTATTAGTGAGGGACGTTTATAACCCATGTAGTACAGCAAGTGCAAGGTTAATTCAACTGCCTGGGCTAGGGGACCAGAGGAAGGGTGGGCACCTGCGTGTGTATGCTCTTTACCTCTGCACCGGCCGCTTGGTAGCCTCGAGTCCTGGTCAACCGCCCTTCAAACTTCAGCACAATATCCTTTGCTCGCCTGAGAAAGGAAGAAAAACATGATGGTGAGCACAAGTTTATCACCCTGGTAATCTCAGCAACACATGTGAATGTACAGTAGGAATAGATAGCCAAACAGTGGAGAAGAGACCCGCTTATGCAAATCTTGCATTTTTTAACTTTTGATAACCAGTTGTTGTTCAGTCTCCAAGTCGTGTCTGACTCTTTGAGACCCCAAGGACTGCAGCATGCCAGGCTCCCCTGTACTCCACTATCTCCCGGAGTTCGCTCAAACTCAGGTCCATTGAGTCAGTGATGCCATCCAACCATCTCATCCTCTGCCACCCCCTTTCCCTCCTGCCCTCAATCTTTCCAGTCAATCCTAGATCAAACCAGTCAATCCTAAAAGAAATAAACCTGAATATTCATTGGAAGGACTAAAGCTGAAGCTCCAATACTTTGGCCACCTGGTGAGAAGAGCTGACTCACTGGAAAAGACCCTGTTGCTGGGGAAGACTGAAGGCAAAAGGAGAAGAGGGCGGCAGAGGATAAGGTGGTTAGACGGCATCACCAATTCAACGGACATAAATTTGAGCAAACTCTGGGAGACAGTTGGGGACAGAAGAGCCTGGTGTGCTGCAGTCCATGAGTCACGTCAAACATGACTTAGCAACTGAACAACAGCAACAGCAGAGACAGGGGCCTATATCAGTGAAATAATAATTCATTTCATTTCTTCATTCATTATGAAATTTTAGGTCAATTTTTTCTTTTCTGATTGGGATATAGGTGCATTATGATGTTGCGTTAGTTTCTGCTGTTCAATGATATGAATCAGCCGTATATATACATATATCCCTTCCCTTTTATACCTCCCTCCCCACCCCCATCCGACCCCTCGAGGTCATCTCAGAGCACCCAGCTGAGCTCTGTGTTACAGCAGTGGAGCTTCCCACGAGATATCTTTTTAAGCATGGTAGTGTATATATGTCAATGCTATTCTCCCAATTCATTCATTACATTTTCCATGCAAGCGACTTTCTGCACACCTGTTTGGGTCAAGTACAGTGGAACACAGAGGTGCATAAAATGCAGTTGTTCCCCTGGAATAGCCCACTAGCTAATAAGGATGACAGAGGACTGAAGCAACCATGGGAGAGGGTGAATGTGTAAGAACTGAGTAGGGGGCCGAGGCAGCAGTGAGCCAGGCTGGGACCTGGGACCCTTTCCTGTAGTGTGTGCACCTGGACACACCTCCCAGGCAACAAAATACAAAGAAACAAAAAAGGACTAAAAATAACTGCCTGCATGCACAGTTGGGGCAAATTATGGACAATAAGATACAAAGAGACCAAAACCCAAACTGTCACTTCTGAAGAGTCAGGAACAAAAGCAGGGTACTGTGCATGCCCCCTGCACCACAGCACCACCTCAGGGTGGGCAGACCGCCTAAGCCACCCCTCCGGCCTGACCCCGTCACACCCTACCCTCACTGCATGTAGGGAACAAACATGTACCCTCCCCCGTTTCAATGAACTGGCAAACAAGGGAACCTGTTATCTGTTCTTGTTCTCCCCTGCTGCAGCAGGGACCCCCATAAAGCCGCGTCTGAATTTCTTGTCTGGCCTCTGGTTAATTTCTATTGATTAAGGAGGCCAACAGCCAGTTGTGGATGTGACTGGTGATGGAAGCAAGGTCTGATGCTGTAAAGAGCAATATTACATAGGAACCTAGAATGTTAGGTCCATGAATGAAGCAAATTGGAAGTGATCAAACAGGAGATGGCAAGAGTGAATGTCAACATTTTAGGAATCAGTGAACTAAAATGGACTGGAATGGGTGAATTTAACTCAGATGACCATTATATCTAATACTGTGGGCAAGAATCCCTTAGAAGAAATGCAGTAGCCATCATAGTCCACAAAAGAGTCCAAAACGCAGTACTTGGATGCAGTCTCAAAACTGACAGAATGATCTCTGTTTCCAAGGCAAACCATTCAATATCACGTTAATCCAAGTGTATGCCCTGACCAGTAATGCTACAGAAGCTGAAGCTGAACAGTTCTATGAACACCTACAAGACCTTTTAGAACTAACACTCAAAAAAAGACCTCCCTTTCATTATAGGGGACTGGAATGCAAAAGTAGGAAGTCAAGAAACACCTGGAGTAACAGGCAAATTTGGCCTTGGAGTACAGAATGAAGCAGGGCAAAGGTTAATAGAGTTTTGCCAAGAGAACACACTGGTCATAGCAAACACCCTCTTCCAACAATACATGAGAAGACTCTACACATGGACATCACCAGATGGCCAACATCAAAATCAGATTGATTATATTTTTTGCAGCCAAAGATGGACAAGCTCTATACAGTCATCAAAAAACAAGATGGGGAGCTGACTGTGGCTCAGATCATGAACTCTTTATTACCAAATTCAGGCTTTAATTGAAGACAGTAGGGAAAACCACTACACCAATCAGGTATGACATAAATCAAATCCTTTACAATTAGGCAGTGGAAGTAAGAAATAGATTGAAGGGATTAGATCTGATAGAGTGCCTGAAAAACTATGGATGAACATTCGTGACATTGTACAGGAGACAGGATCAAGACCATCCCCAAGAAAAATAAATGCAGAAAATCAAAATGGCCGTCTGAGAAGGCCTTACAAAAAGCTGTGAAAAGAAGAGAAGCAAAAAGCAAAGGAGAAAAGGAAAGATATACACATATAAATGCAGAGTTCCAAAGAATAGCAAGGAGAGATAAGAAAGCCTTCCTCAGTGATCAGTGCAAAGAAATAGAGGAAAACAATAGAACGGGAAGACTAGAGATCTCTTCAAGAAAATTAGAGATACCAAGGGAACATTTCATGCAAAGATGGGCTCAATAAAGGACAGAAATGGTATGGACCTAACAGAAGCAGAAGATATTAAGAAGAGGTGGCAAGAACACAGAGAATAACTGTACAAAACAGATCTTCACGACCCAGATAATCACAATGGTGTGATCACTCACCTAGAGCCAGACATCCTGGAATGTGAAGTCAAGTGGGCCTTAGGAAGCATCACTATGAACAAAGCTAGTGGAGGTGATGGAATTCCAGTTGAGCTTTGGTGGGCTGCCGTCTATGGGGTCACACAGAGTCGGACACGACTGAAGTGACTTAGCAGCAGCAAACAAAGTAATGGAGCTTATTGGAAGGAATGACAAAACCTAAGAGATAAAAAGAAAGGACAGAAGAAGAGGCTTCTTAGAATGTCAGAAAAATATTCCATGCCAAGGAATTAGTACAACAGTAAATATATCTGAATAATAGAAAATAATCACGATGATAGAATAAAAGGTATACTAGATGCTAAACAGTAACAAATTATAAAAAAATTATTTCCTTTTTATTTGAAGAATTATTTTGTGTACTTTAAAGTTTTCTTGGTGCTTTTGTGGAAAATGACAGATGGAGGTGGAACACTTCAGCTTATGAAATACAAATCAGTTGTGGCTCTTACTATCATTATGAGTTATCAAAGCCAGACTGCGTGTGAGTGTATGTATGTAGTGATTGGTAGTCTTTTGGCAAAAGTGAGTTGGAGATAGAAAGAGGTGGAATAATTAAAAAAAAAAAAAAATCTCTTAAGGTAGAAAGCAAAACTCCTTGAATATGTGAGGAATAAAAAGGGAGGAAAATCTTTTCCGGAGGATATTGAATTATTCAAGCAGGTTGATGGATCCTGTTTGCTCTCAAACTGATTGTATTAACCAGCATTTAGAGCAATTGCTCTACTCATTTGACAGTTATGGGGAATAATTACTCATTTTCCTTATCGAACTGGTTTGAAATGTCACATTGTGTGAGAGTTCCTGCAGCTTGTCAGATTGTGTTAATTTTGTTCATTTTTCTAGTGGATGTTTTAAACTGTTGACCCAGCTCATGAATACAGCAGCCCTTTTCTTTCTCTTCTGAAAAAGACAGGGGATTGGATAACAGACACGATTGGATATGCAGAAAATGAAGCATCCTGATATAGAGGGAAGTCAATATTTTTAAGAGAAAGTCAACATAATTTTTTCTTCTTTTCAAATTCTTCCATTGATATTATGTGACCTTTATTTCAGGTGAATTTAATCAATTAAATTTTGTTTTTAATTTATATGTTCACTGACTATTCCCTAATACTATTATAGCATGAATTGTGGTTGTGATATTTTTAACTGTTCCAAGGAACAGAGGGAAAGAAAATTAGAAACTAGGAGACAGTCTGGAGTCTATGTTAAGAACACAAGTTGAGGAATTTAATCTAGGTTCACAGTCCTGCTCCATAGTTCTTAGATGTCTGACCTAAGCCAGTTTCTTTGTCTGAAAGATGGATGAAGATAATGCCTCTCTCCAAAGAGATTTTATGCATATGTGAACGATTATTTTATTGTTGTGGGACAGTCTAAAATTACATTGTTAATATTAATTTAATACTATTACTTTGGGTTTTATTTTTCAAATGAAAATTAAAACAAGAGCCTAATAGTATGAACCATTTGGTACTCTGGATTCTCCTTGGGTTCCACTAATTTATCCAACCTTATCTACAATTTATTGCCAGAATTAATCCCCCATTTCAACGTGGCTGGTCTTGTTGACCAAGCTTCCTAACTTCCATTTTCTCGAGATTCCAGCTGTATCATCCCTTCAAGGAGGCATTCTGTCCTCACTCGTCCCAAACAAAACATCAAGCACAGGATCCTAATTCTCTTTTAAGGTATCTGAATATATATATATATATATCGTCATAAATTAGTGATATTAACCATTTGTAAGAACATGTTTGCTTTTTAACAACCGCCTTTTAAGTTATCTGGAAAATTGCCTTGTGGGAGAATGTCAATTGTCAAGAGTTAGGAGTAATTTTTGGCAAAGAGCTGTACTGATGTGGTAAAGAATCTGCCTGCCAATGCAGGAGATATCAGAGATGGGGATTTGATCCCTTGGTTGGAAAGTTCCCCTGGAGAAGGGAATGGCAACTCACTCCAGTATTCTTGCCTGGAGAATCCCATGGACAGAGGAGCCTGGAGGGCTATAGTCCATGGGGTCACAAAGAGTCAGACACAACTGAAGTGACTTAGCATGTAGCACAGCACGAAATACTCTAAGTGGTTGCCTGTCCACTCTGCCCATTTATAAGCTCATCCTAGATGAATAGGATAATACTTATATGTGCAGTCTAATGAAGTAATCTTCATCAAAGATCAGAAAATAAGGAAAACTGGGAACGAGAAAACCTTGCATTATTAAATTTGTATTTGGCAACTAAAAACCTCAAATCTCTAATTCTCATAATATGATAGACCAGAGATCCTACTACCATCACACAATAAAAAATATAAATATCCTTAAACTATTAAAAATGTTAAATACACTTTTTAAATGAAGAGAAAGAGCTAAAAAATAGTAGGGGAGATATAAGGACAGGGGTGAATTATGAGATGTCTGGGGAAGTAGGCTACCTTGGAAGCATATGCAGATTCTTATTTCCACTTCAGAGAGAAATTTAAAAAAAAAAAAAGGTCTTCTAACTACAAAAAATGGGAAGCCAAATGGAAGAACAGTCTTCATAAAGTTTAGACTCAACAAAAAATTCAAAGTTCAAAGCCTTTATTAAGAATATGATAAAGTTTAATAAAAAGGTCGGTTTTCATTCCAATCCCAAGGAAAGGCAATGCCAAAGAATGTTCAAGCACAATTGCACTCATCTCAAATTTTGAGCAAAGTAATGCTCAAAATTCTCCAAGCCAGGCTTCAACAGTAAGTGAACCGTCAACTTCCAGAAGTTCAAGCTGGATTTAGAAAAGGCAGAGGAAGCAGAGATCAAATTGCCAACATCTGCTGGATCATTGAAAAAGCATGAGAGTTCCAGAAAAACATCTATTTCTGTTTTATTGACTATGCCAAAGCCTTTGACTGTGTGGATCACAATAAACTATGGAAAATTCTTAAAGAGATGGGAATATCAGACCTGCCTCTTGAGAAATCTGTGAGGAAGCAACAGTTAGAACTGGACATGGAATAACAGACTGGTTCCAAATAGGAAAAAGAGTACGTCAAGGCTGTATATTGTCACCCTGCTTATTTAACTTATATACATATTACCTCATGTGAAATGCCAGGTTGGATGACGCACAAGCTAGAATCAATATTGCCAGGAGAATAACCTCAGTAATCTCAGATATGCAGATGACACCACACTTATGGCAGAAATCGAAGAACTAAAAGAGCCTCTTGATGAAAGTGAAAGAGGAGAGTGAAAATGTTGGTTTAAAGCGCAACATTTGGAAAACTAAGACCATGGAATCCAGTCCCATCACTTCGTGGCAATTAGATGGGGAAACAATGGAAACAGTGAGAGACTTTATTTTCTCGAGCTCCAGAATCACTGCAGATGGTAACTGCAGCCATGAAATTTAAAAGACAAGCGTCTTGGAAGAAAAGCTATGACCAACCTAGATAGCATATTAAAAAGCAGAGACATTATTTTGCCAACAAAAGTCCATCTAGTCAAAGCTGTGGTTTTTCTGGTAGTCATGTATGAATGTGAGAGTTGGACTATAAAGAAAGCTGAGCACTGAAGAACTGATGCTTTTGAACAGTGGTGTTGGAGAAGACTCTTGAGAATCCCTTGGACTGCAAGGAGATCCAACCAGTCCATTCTAAAGGAGATCAGTCCTGAATATTCACTGGAAGGACTGATGCTGAAGCTGAAACTCCAATTCTTTGGCCACCTGATGCAAAGAACTGACTCACTGGAAAAGACCCTGATGCTGGGAAAGACTGATGGTGGGAGGAGAAGGGGATGACAGAGGATGAGATGGTTGGATGGCATCACCGACTTGATGGACGTGAGTTTGATCAAGCTCCAGGAGTTGGTGATGGACAAGGAAGCTTGGCATGCTGCAGTCCATGGGGTCACAAAGAGTCGGACACGACTGAGTGACTGAACTGAACTGAAAGCTTAATTGAAAGATATTGAAAGACATAAATTAATGGAGTTGGTTACTATGGTCATGGATGGGAGATTCAAATTTCTTTAAATTTATCTATAGGTTCTATGATATTTTGATCAAAATTATAGTATCAGTTTTATTATAGAATTTGTCTTGCTAATTCTAAAATGAATGTGAAAGAATAAAGAGCTATGTATGGCCAAGACACATTTGAAGAAATACAAGCTAGAAGTTGTTCCTGAGCAGATTTGCAATTTAGTATAAAATACTGTGAATTAAGATTCTGCAGTATTGTCCTAAGGATAGATACACTGATCAATGGGATGGAATAGATATTATAGAAATTAAACCACATACGTATTGTTTAGTCTTGATAAAACCATTTCACAGGTTTTCACAGTAATTTTTTAATTAATTTATTTATTTTTTTGGTATTTATTTATTTTTTTACACGAACTCCCAAACATGAACCCCCCTTCCACCTCCCACCCCACATTGAAATGAACTTAGAACAAATCTGTATATATGAGCAACAAAAGAAAATTTAAAGATTTTTAACATAAAATGTATTTGCTTGAATTTTGTGAATGTAAAATGTAAATACTTCCTAAGTTAATTATGACTTAATATTACATGGGATATATTTGACTTGTGAATTTTTCCTGTACTATTTGCTTCATCAATAGGAAAGTTCCCCGGAGAAACAGATTTCTCTTCATTCATGAAGAAGACTTACTACAAAAAACAAGAACTCAGAGACAGCTCATGAAAATGTTTTTCCTGAACAATTTTCATATGTGTTCATTTTCATTCAAATTGTTAAATACTGCAATATTAAATTAATAGAATATTTGAACAATTGAAGTTTATAGTACTTCTAAGACTTTTTCAATTCCAAAATAGTTCTTCATTACTTTGGGGTTTATTTTTTCTTCTTCCACAAATATGTTGGCACTACACAGTGTGTATAAAATATACTGGGCTATATACAGTACTTAAAATCAATTTTAAATTGCTTTCTTCCATGTTATAGTTTGCAAAACCGCAAGTTAATTCTACTCACTCATTCCCATCCCTAGCAGAGCTAATTTGATTGAGTCTTAACTAAGACAAGCCTACCTACCAGGCCAGGTCCTTGAACTTGACATAAACTAGTATAACAGAGGGGCTTCCCCTGTGGCTCAAGTGGTAAAGAGTCTGCCTGCAGTGAAAGAGACTCAGGAGATATTGGTTCGATCCCTGGGTCAGGAAGATCCCCTGGAGGAGGAAACTGCAATGCAATCCAGTATTCTTGGAAAATTCCATGGACACAGCAGCCTGGTGGACTACAGTCCATAGACTCGCAAAGAGTCAGACATGACTAAGCACATACACATCTCCAGTGTAACTAAGGTTACACTGACATGTTCTTATTGACCTACTGTGGTTTTCATGATCAATTTGTGTTGTATAACATTTACTTAAGACCCAGTTTAGATGATTTCAGGGTACCAAAGTCACTCTGAAGTTTAGAAAAGAGCGATCGTGGTCATGAAACAATCCTTTGCCATTTTGCAGTGCTGTCTGTGATCTCTCCTATGGCCATAGACAACAGATGTGGACTGTCATTAAGATTTGCAGTATGGCTCAGGAAACTCAAACAGGGGCTCTGTATCAACCTAGAGGGGTGGGATCGGGAGGGAGATAGGAGGGAGGTTCAAAAGGGAGGGGATGTATGCATAGCTATGGCTGATTCATGCTGAGGTTTGACAGGAAACAAAAAAATTACGTGAAACAAATTATCCTTCAATAAAAATAATAATAAGATATCATCCAGATTTCTGCTAAACCAAATAAATGAGCCTCCTTGCTGCTGTAAAACAATCCCTCAGGACCTTATCAATAATCTCTATGACGTTCTACTTAACCTTTCTCTAATTTTTCAATGTCATTTATAAACAATGAAGCCAGAAGTGTACATGTGTTTGAAAAAGCATGGCCCATACCTGCCTTTCTGCTTTTGTTTCACAAGAATGGTCTGGTCATATCCATTTATCTAGGGGTCAAATCCTGACAAAGACAGCCACAGGATACACAGCCGCTAACCACAAGAGCCATCTCACCAGCAACAAGCCTTGCTGGAGCCTTTTGTAATGAAATTGTGCTTTGCAATAAACAAATCAGAACTCCTCTAAGGGATGGGGGAAAAACACAAATAATGAGAGGACTGACTGTGTAGTGGAGACCTTGTCTTTTCATCCCGTCCTTCTGTGCCTCTTTTGGAGCTTCCATGCTTTCATCACCCTGTCCTGAGCTGGCCTAGCTCTAGTTGACAACACACTCCCTTTCTCCCTTTCCTTAGTGCTACTGAAAGAGTTGAACATTTTTGGAAACACAGCAAACACTAACTAGAAACACATAACTGACAAGGACCTGCTGTATAACACGTGGAATTCTGCTCAGTGTTATGAGACAGCCTGGATGAGAGGAGAGTTTGGAGGAGAACAGATACATGTATATGTATGGCCAAGTCCCTTCACTGTTCACCTGAAACTATCACAACATTGTTAACTGACTACACTCCAATACAAAATAAGATGTTTCAAAAAATCAAAATAAAACACTAAGCAGAGAAAAAACTACCCCAAAAACCCCCAAAACAAGAAGACACAAACAGCCTGGAAATAGCCGACTTTGGCAAACTACAGGTTTTGAAATCTGCTGCTGCTAAATCGCTTCAGTCGTGTCCGACTCTGTGTGACCCCATAGATGGTCTCCTATCAGGCTCCTCTGCCCCTGGGATTCTCCAGGCAAGAACACTGGAGTGGGTTGCCATCTCCTTCTCCAATGCATGAAAGTAAGAAGTGAAAGTGAAGTCGCTCAGTTGTGTCCGACTCTTAGCGACCTTATGGACTACAGCCTACCAGGCTCCTCCATCCATGGGATTTTCCAGGCAAGAGTACTGGAGTGGGGTGCCATTGCCTTCTCCTTTGAAATCTAAGAAAACCAAATGAAAGAAAGTGAGAGTGAAAGTTGCTCAGTTGTGTCTGACTGTTTGTGACCCCATGGACTATACAGTCCATGGAATTCTCCAGGCCAGAATACTGGAGTGGGTAGCCTTTCCCTTCGCCAGGGGATCTTCCCAACCCAGGGATCGAACCTAGGTCTCCAGCATTCTTGACCAGCTGAGCTATCAAGGAAGCCCGATGCTACCTCTCAAATGACTGGGGCAGGACTAGGCTTCTTTCTTGCCAGAGTCTCAGATTCTTTGTGTCTGATGGGCACGTTCCAACCTGAAGGCCCATATAAGTGATGCTTTCCCCATCCTCTTTGTTATACGTCTCCCAAGAAAAGAGGTTGGGCTAAGAATGCTGTCACTGGAAGGTCATGTGTGTGCCTGGGCAGAACTGATATGGACCCATTCGACCTCAAGGAAGAGCATGGACTTCTAGCACTTTCCTTGTGCAGACATACAGAGAAAAGCCACAGGGATCATTCTGCCTCCTCTTACCCTCTCTCCTTAGGAACCAGGTAAAGCCCCTCTTAGTCTTTTTTGGACCACGGTGTCTGTTCAGGCAGCAGATAAGGAATGACTGATGAGAAGGGAAGAAGATGACAGGAAAGCTCCAGAGCAGCTACGTGTGGAAATGAAGGGCAAGAACCCCTTCTTGCTAGGCCCAGAGGCCCTCCCTATACGGTGTGTGCTAAGCTGATTTAGTCATGTCCAACTCTTTGCAACCCTATGGACTGGAACCTGCCAAGCTCTTCTGTCCATGGGATTCTCCAGGCAAGAACACTGGAGTGGGTTGCTGTGCCCTCCTCCAGGGGATCCTCCCGCCCCAGGGATCGAACCCACGTCTCTTCCGTCTCCTGCACTGGCAGGAGGGCTCTTAACCACCAGCGCCACCTAGGAACCCTCCCTGTATTATGGGGGCCTCCTTACCCACCCAGGATAAGCATTTCTATTCATGATGACCTTCAAGTAATAAAGTCATGGCTCTTACCTGGGGGCAGCTTGGCCTGCCAGAAGACATTTGACAACAGGGAGACATTTTTGATTGCTCAAACCAAAGAGTTGCTACTAGTGTCTAGTGAACAAAGGTCAGGGAAGCTCCTACCCATCCTATGGCACAAGAAAGGACTAGCAGGTGAAAAATGGCAACAGGCCCTTCCCTGGCAGTCCACTGGTTAAGACTCTGCCTTCCATTGCAGGGGGCTGCAGGTTCGATCCCTGGCCGGGGAGCTAAGATCCTACATGCCTCATGACCGAAAAACCAAACCATAAAACAGAAGCGATATTGAAACAAATTCAATTAAAGACTTTAAAAATGGCAACAGTGTTGAGGTTAAGAAGACCTTAGAAAATTAATACGTTTTAAATGTATTTTAGAGATTGCTATTTTAAAATGATTCTACATTTTAAAGCTTTAAAGTCTAAAGGAGTAAGTTTTAGTATTTGTGTATACTAATCCTCAGGGTACAATTAAATAATATGCCTCTTTTCAGTGCAGAAAAAAGCACTTTTAGCCTCTAAATTCTTTTATGCATAATTTATGACCCAGAGAACACATTTAGAAATTTTGGAGGAACTTAGAAAAAGCAAAATCTGTACACTAAGTTTTTTGTAAAGGATTTTATATAGTATGATCAGTTTATTGAGGAGTTTTTGAGGGATAAACACATCTCATATGGGGTACAAAGGAATTCATTGATATTTTCCTATACCACTTGGAAGGATGGGAAATTCAAGGTGACACCCATTTTATCCTAACATTTCTCAGAACTATGTGGACATCAGAGTTCCCCAGGGGATCGTCAGGGCCAACTCTTCCTTGCTCTGCTGGGAGGAGGGAAGGACAGGGTAAGAGGCACAGGCAGATCTATGTCTAAGCTCTCCTTCAAACTTCTCTTCCTTCCCCAACTCCCCTGGAAGGAGGGACAGAAAATTCTTGCTTTGTCTGCTCACATTTCTTTTTCATTATACTCTGTTTACCCAGGTGGTGACTGTTTAATCTGAACACTCAAATTTTCATATCCTTTAAGTATTTTAAATTTTAGTTTTAAGCACAAGCTTTAGCATCAGATAGACTTAGGTTGAAATTGTGACTTTACCATATTTTAGGTATCTGTGCTTGATTTTACACTCTAGGAACAATGATAATTCTTAGTAATAATTATAGTGAATATATGTCCATATATGTGTGTATATATGTGTGTATATATGTATATACATATTAATATATTCATCTTCAGATACTGTGGACAGTTTCTAAAACAGTCATTCTCAATCTTAGAAGCATATCAATATTACCTAGAAAGCGTTCAATATTATCTAGGGAGCTTTCAAATCTAAACGTCTGCAGAGTGGGAGCCAGGTGGTCAGAAATGTTTAAAAGCCCCTTCCCTGTGTTGTGAGGGTGCACCAGTGGGCTGGGAAACACTGCTCTCGCCCCAGAAGATAGGCGGGAAAAAACACATTAATTAATACTGCAGAGAACATCCTGCCACAAAACGCCATAAAATACCTAAACTCAGGCGCGGAGAGGCACAGAAACTCGCCTCCAGTTCACTTCAGTCGTGTCAGACTCTTTGCAACCCCATGGACTGAGCCCGCCAGGCTCCTCTGTCCATGGCATTCTCCAGGCAAAGATACTGGAGTGGGTTGCCATGCCCTCCTCCAGGAGATCTTCCTGACCCAAGGACTGAACCCGCATCTTCTGCGTTGCAGGTGGATTCTTTACCTCAGAGCCACTGGGGAAACCCCCTCCAGTTACATAGCTAGTACTTTTCATCAAAAAGCATCAAAAGCATGTTCTAAATGACCCAATAAAACAATGGGCCAAAGAACTAAACAGACATTTCTCCAAAGACATACAGATGGCTAACAAACACTGGAAAAGATGCTCAACATCACTCATGATCAGAGAAATGCAAATCAAAACCACAATGAGGTACCATCTCTTGCTGCTCATAATGGCTGCTATCCAAAAGTCTACAAACAACAAATGCTGGGGAGGGTGTGGAGCAAAAGGGAACCCTCTTACACTGTTGGTGGGAATGCAATCTAGTACAGCCACTATGGAGAACAGTGTGGAGATTCCTTAAAAAACTGGAAATAGAACTGCCATACAACCCAGCAATCCCACTGCTGGGCATACACACTGAGGAAACCAGAATTGAAAGAGACACATGTATCCCAATGTTCATTGCAGCACTGTTTAAAATAGCCAGGACATGGAATCAACCTAGATGTCCACTGGCAGAAGAATGTCATGTCAATGTATGCCAAATCCAATACAGTACTGTAAAGTAAAATAAAGTAAAAAAAAAAAAAAAAAAAAAGAGGGAGGGGAAAAAAATAAAATAAAATAGCCAGGACATGGACTCAACCTAGATGTCCATTGGCAGAAGAATGGATAAGAAAGTTATGGTACATATACACAATGGACTATTACTCAGCCATTAAAAAGAATGTATTTGAGTCAGTTCTAATGAGGTGGGTGAAACTGGAGCCTATTATACAGAGTGAAGTAAGTCAGAGAGAAAGTCACCAATACAGTATATTAATGCATATATATGGAATTTAGAAAGATGGTAAAGTGAAGTCACTCAGTCGTGTCTGACTCTGTTCAACCCCATGGACTATAGCCTACCAGGCTCCTCAGTCCACGGAATTTTCCAGGCAAGAGTACTGGAGTGGGTTGCCATTTCCTTCTCCGGGGGATCTTCCTGACCCAGGGGTTGAATCTGGATCTCCCACATTGCTGGCAGAGGCTTTACCCTCTGAGCCTGTAACAGTGACCCTATATGTGAGACAGCAAAAGAAACACAGATGTAAAGAGCAGACTTTTGGACTCTGTGGGAGAAGGTAAGGGTAGGATGATTTGAGAGAATAGCATTGAAACATGTATATTACCATATGTGAAATAGAGATGACCAGTCCAAGTGTGATGCTTTCGAGACAGGGCACTCAAAGCCGGCGCACTGGGACAGCTCAGAGGGATGGGATGGGGAGGGAGGTGGGAGGGAGGTCAGGATGGGGGACACGTGTACACCCATGGCTGATTCATGGCAAAACCACCACAATATGTAAAGCAATTAGCCTCCAACTAAAATAAATTAATTTTTTTAAAAGCATGTTCTTCAGTGTATTAGTAAGGATCACAGTCAGAGTGGCACAATTTATCTGTCCTTTCCTGTTTGTACCTCAAATTTCTCTGCTCTGCTCATCTCCCAAGGGCTCCCTCAGCCCGGGTGTGAGTGTACTCTGGGGAGTTTTAAGTGACCCAGGAACTTAGTTAGGCAAGACTGTTGGTAAACCATCCCTTTGTGCAGGTAAGATTCCCACTGCAACTCTACCTCTGAAGAGAGATCAATTGTGGAGGAGTGAACAGGTTTTCGTTAACTTAACCAAACACACACCCACTGTTTTCCAGGTGGACTATCTACAGAGACAAAGAGCACAAGGGTGAAGATGGCTGTTTCCCTGAGCTTTAAAGAAGTGAAGGAAATTCACCGCCTAAGGGCCGAGAAAAAGGAGGATGTAAACACAATCTCCTTGATTAAACCATCAACCTGGTTAATTGCTCCATCCTTCAAGACTCAGCTGAGGCAAGCATCCTAAAAGAAGCCTTCCTTTGTCTCCTCCCCCATCTGAGTTAGGAGAGCTCCCTTATTTGCCCAGGTGCATACTTGGCTTAACTCTGCACTGCTTTATATTATATGTATATTCTATTATATTTTTATTACACTGCACTGCTTTATGGAGCATCTGCCTTCTCACGAGTCCATGAACAACCTGGGTAAAAAGGGTCATGCCTCTTCCTGTCTCTTTAGTATCTAGCACAGTCCTTGGCACATAGAAGATCTTCAGTAGCTGTTTCTGAATCAATATCAATATTTCCTTATTATGAACAGTGATAGAAGACATCAAGAGGGCAGACCTTAACATTTTGTAAATCAGAAAAATGAGTCAGAGCTTAGAAGAAGTTTAGATGACTCAAGGTGGAAAGTCATTAACTATTTTTAGCTCCTTTTAACTGCTAGGAGTCAACTCTAACCTGTTGTTTAATCTCCAGGGTAGAGAGGACCGGAACAATGAAATAGGCTCTAAAAAGTGATTTAATCACCGATTCTGATTCATCCTTTGGTGCATCCTTGTTCGCTATCACCAGAAACCATTTAAAAGCCATGCTTGGCGTTCTATAGAGCCACTTTAATGGCAGTGATTACAAATCAGGGACCTCTTCAACATAACAAGAAACACTGATGTGTTTATACATGTTCCAGGCAATTATGAGTATTCCTCTTTCAAGCAACAATATGTTTCTCTTAATGTTTATTAGACAATATTCTGAGAGTAACTATAGAAACTATAGTTAGTTGTTTACGAATAAATCATTTTATAGCTATGAATCTGTATAAGGCTCTTTGGCAGGCAATGAGAGGCTCAATATAAAGACCCACATTGGCAATGCAGGAGACCTAGGTTCAATCCCTGGGTCAGGAAGAGTCCCTGGAGAAGGAAATGGCAACCCACTTGCCTAGAAAATTCCACTGACAGAGGAGCCTGGCAGGCTACAGTCCATGGAGTCCCAAAGAGTCGGACACGACTGAGTGACTAACGCTTTCACACTTTCAATATGAGAGACCCACACTGGACCCTGACAGACTTCACCATCTAAGAGAGGACAAAAAAATAAAACCAACTGAGCAACACACCAAATCATTCAAGACGAAAAGTAAGTAAAGATGACACTGTATTTTGCAGATGAAGATGGTATAGATGGGAGGAAAAGTTACCGAGACAGCTAAAGATCTGAGGAGGTGCGGCGGGAGCTGATATTTCTTAGTCCCTGCCATGCTTTTTGGTCACGTTGCCAGGGCAGGTCAGGCTAGGAACAGAAATATAACTTTCTAGTCTTTTGTCTCAAAAATGTGACTGCTTCAACAGCCTACAGGTACAGCCCATGGGCTTCAGATTAGAAAAATTATACAGTTGATGCTTTTTACGGGCAGATTCTGTATCTGTGAATTTGCCTCCCTATGAAAATGTGTGATACCAGAATCAATAGAGCGCTTTCATGGTCCCTCCTGGACAAGGGCAGAGCCCTGAAAAAGTTAGGAGGACTGGTGTATACCTCCTAGCAAAGGAGTCGAAAGGCTAACCTCCAGCTTCTTCTTTCAGCTCTCAGATGGTACACAAGTGCCCTTCTCACAGACTGCAGTGAAGGCTACTACGAAGGCCAGTTCTATTCAAAAAGGCCTCCTCGCCTAGTTGGTGGTATAGTGGTGAACATAGCTGCTTTCCAAGCAGACCTGGGTTCAGTCCCCAGCCAACGCAGCAGGCTGATCTTTGGGGCTTCCCAGGTGGTGCTAGTGGTAAAGAACCCACCTGCCAATGCAGGAGACTAAGAGACATGGATTCAGTCCTTGGGTTGGGAAGATCCCCCGGAGAAGGGCATGGCAACCCACTGCCGTATTCTTGCCTGGAGAATCCCAAGGACAGAGGAACCTGACGGGCTAAGGTCCACAGGGTCGCAAAGAGTCTGACACAACTGAAGGGACTTAGCACGCATGCATGCATGCATGCACCAAGCCTAGTGCTGAACAGCCGAGGGGTATCCTAAGTGCCTGAAGGCTGTCTGTGCCTTGGGGAGAAATGCAGGTATTGAATAAGCTTCCTACGTTAAATAAGCTTAATAGCGCTGTGGCCTGGGAGTGTTCAATATTAGTGAGTGAACAGTATGTATTAAATGAAACAGAAACACACATCAAACAGAGTTATATACTAATCAGTTGACAAAAAAACATTGAGTCCAGAGGTTCAGAGGAACCTACCACTGTATTTACCAGAAGCAAGGGTCCCTTATTGTAAAGCCCCCTTCCTTCCCCTCTTCAGGGCGTAGGGGCCCTGTGCTGCAAGCCCATGGATCTTGCCATTGGTCAGCAACGGCATTCATAAGAAACTGTCCCATAAACACACATACACACACACACATACCCTTTCATCTCCAGTATTCTGACACCAAGTGTCAACAGTGGTACTTACTTCACCCAGGATATTGATTCCTAATCATTTCCTTTTGTTGATGATTGATACCCTTTTCCTTGATTTAAACGTACACATAATGTTACCCCACATGCTCCATTGGCATAGAGTCCAGAGACACTGGATCACTTGAGTGTATAAGGGCCACTGTTT
Source organism: Oreotragus oreotragus (assembly GCA_006410675.1). NCBI lineage: Eukaryota > Metazoa > Chordata > Mammalia > Artiodactyla > Bovidae > Oreotragus > Oreotragus oreotragus. Next base: position 135,971 of record SJYX01003243.1, read on the forward strand.
AATGATTTATCAATATTCAGGTCTGTGAACCGGCAGACCATTCTGACGATTGAGACCTCGGTTGATTGGACCTCGGTGATATCCAAAAGAAAAAATGCTTTCATGTTTGTGGATTATTTCAATGAACTATAGAAAGTGGGTATCAATAAATGTATTTACCAAAAAAAGAGAAAATTGAAGGCCACGCGGACCTCAGGCCGGCTTCAGACGTCGCTGGGCGGAGCAGGCTCCCTGAGCCGGAGCGCGCGCCCCCGGCCGGATGCCCGACTCGGCCGGCAGGTGGCGCCCAGCGGTGGGCTGCACCCGCGAGGTCGGGGCCAGGTAGACTGGAAGGGGCGGAGGTAACTGGGAGCCGGCAGCGGAGGCCGCCCCGCGGGCCCCTCCCGCTCCACGCCGCGCTCGCTGCACGCGTGCGGGGAGAGGACGCGGCCAGCTGCGTTCCGAGACCCGGCACCGCCGCTGCTTCTCCGCAGGCGCCGGGCGTCCCTGCCACTCTCGGTCCGAAGTCGGCCACTATGGAGGCGCAGGCTCGAGGTGAGTGGTCGCCGATCGCCCCGAGGGGCAGGCCCTGGAGCTCCCAAAGGCCCTTTCCCCTCCTCACCTAACTTTGCTCGCGGGCCGAGCGGATGGGCGACCTCAGCCCAGGTGTCCACCACTCTACTCCTCCCCGCGCCTGCGGGACAGCTCCTGCTCCCCCAAACTCAGGATGTGCCGTGGGCTGGGGACCAGTGCAGAGGACCCTCGACAGGAAACGCGCCCCCGGATTGCTCGACTTCTTTCCCAGCCAGTCGCGCTCGCGCTTCCCACAGCTCGCGGGCGCCCGCAGGACCTGTTGGGCAGGGTCCGGAGAACGCCTTTCGTCCCCTGCTCCCCGCGGGGAGTAGGGAGAGGCCGCGACGACTCCTGCCGTACACGGTGGGCTCGCGTTCTGCCCCTCCCGAATCCCCGAGCTGAGCGCAGCGCGCGCCGAGGTGCTGGCTCCGCGGAGACCCCGGGTCTCCCGGACACGCGAGGGGTTTGCAGCGCGGGGACCTGCCTTCCGAGGCCCGGGAGTGCGTTACCCGCCCGCTGATTTTCGCAGCTCGACGCGAGCGTCCCGGTTTCCTTCGGTCGGGGACCGACCTCTGCCTCTCTTGGCACGCGGGGCCTTCGAGCTCCGGGCGTCGCTGGCTCCAGGAGCCCCAGAGGGCTTCCCCGAGGGCAGCTTGGTGTCTTGAGTTCGCCAGCAGAGAAGGGTTAGGGAATCCCGATGGAATCATGCCAGAATGGAAGTAAAGAAGCAGAGGTGGACGAATGTGGAGCGGGAGACTGGTGGGAAGTCTGACTCTATAGAGTCTCTCTTGGGAGCAATGCCGAGAAGGAATGAAGGCGGAGTTGAGCCTTTTTCAGGCTTTAGAACAATCATCACCACCTTTCTTCCACGGGAAATTCTATGTAGGCTTTTAAATCAAATAAGAGCCGCGTTTAAAAAATTTAAAAAACGAAGAGGTTCATGACCCTACGTGCTCCCCTTTTAGGGGCTTAAGTGTCCTACATGAGAGCGACTTGGCAGATGCTGGGTCTGGAGTCACCCAACAGGTTTGGCTGCCAGGCTTACAATGGTCTGAACAGTACGAACCATCCTCATTCTTTCCATCAGCCAAGATCTTGTCCATAAAGCTGCTGCTTCCAGTATTTTTCCTCCACTCTCTATCTAAATAGGAAAGGAGAATTCAACCAACCAAGGGTGGGGAATTTTTGTGTGTGTGCTGTGTGCTTAGTGGTGCTGGACCCTTTGCAACCCCATGAACTGTAGCCCACCAGGCTCCACTGTCCATGGAATTTTCCAGGCAAGATACTGGAATGGGTTGCCATGCCCTCTTCCAGGGGGAATTTCCCAACTCAGGGATCAAACCTTCATGTCTTGTGTCTCCTGCACTGGCTGGCAGATTCTTTACCACTGTGCCTCCTGGGAGGCCCCTGGGGAGCCTCCTAGTCTAATTCAAAAGTTGAGACCAGGTTGGAGGCCTTCACTCCTAAACTGAAACAGGTGGGTACAGCTGGAGCTTTCCAGCCTGCTTTGCCAATGAGAATTATTTGCAGTTTTAAATACAGGCCTTGGCCCATTCCAGATCCAGCAAACTGGAATCTCTGGGGCCTGGGCATGGGTATATTTGAAAGCTTCCCAAGTGAATCTGTTATTCAGTGAGGTTGGAGAGAAAAACTACAGCAGGTAGGAAACATTCATCAGATTGGACCCACTGGTGTTACCGGTTTGCTTTACTTGTGGGATTTCCTTAACAAACACTCCAGGGCTTTCCTTTGCCAAGCACTGTGCTAGGAGGAACAAACATGGCCTGGATCCCTGCTTTGTGAAGTTTATAGTAGAGGAGGAGACAGATATCAACTTGAGAGTCATTTGATAACTAAATGGAAAAACTGCAACCATCTAAATGATAAGAAGAGGACCACAGGGTAGGGAGAGCCTGAAGGAAGCTCCCAGCCTAGTAAGGTAGTGAAGTGAAGTTGCTCAGTCGTATCCAACTCTCTGCAACCCCACGGACTGTAGCCTACCAGGCTCCTCCGTCCATGGGTTTTCCCAGGCAAGAATACTGGAGTGGGTTGCCAGTGAGAGCCTGAAGAAAGTTCCCAGCCCAGCAGGTGATAGTCAAACCAGCAGAGTTTGCTCACTGTGTCCCTCTTTCTGCTCTTTGTGCTTAACATGGGATGACTCACGGCTTCACAGCAGTTCCATGAGCTAGGTAGTGTGGTCCTTCCCATTCTCCAGAAAGGAAACAAGCCAGATATATAAATTCCTTGTAACAACAAGTATATAATATTGCAGAGTGGATGCTGTGAAGGCCCACTCCCCATGCAAAGCCTACCACTTTCAGAAGAGAAGTAAAACTTAGGTCCCTCCCTGCTCTTCTTCTCTTTGGCCCCCTCTGCCTCTTTCCCCTTTCATGTGAAGCCCTCCTAGGGAGACTGGATTAGGGTGATGGTCAGCCAGGGAGGCAAAAGTGAATTGAATTAAGAAATACTTGGGAGGAAAAAATGGTAACTTGGATTGGCTGTGAAGGATGGCGGATGACTTGGGAAGGAAACAATGGTAACTTGGACTGGCTGTCAAGGATGACTTTCAACTTTATAGTTTTACAATCTGGTGGATGATATTTGCCCCTTAAATTCTCATCTTCCCAGTACATTAAGTTCTCCATATTCAGCTTTTTTTTTTTTTTTTTGGTCAGTTAAGCAGCAGACATATTAAGTTCTTTAAAAATGAAACATTTCATAAAATGTTTATGGTTTTATTAAAGAGATCTTCTTTCTATTTGGTACATTTCTCTGGCTAAATAATTGCCTCTTAGATTCTAAGAGAGTCCTGTAGTTTCCTAAATGCAAGCTTCTAACCTCAGCACTGTTTATTTTAGAATTATCTAGAGTGGGGATGGCTTCTCTTTCTGCCCCTTGATCTAGAGAAAAGCAAACATGAATGAGGTTAAGTAGTCAGTGCTATTGAGATGTCCTCAGGTACTTTATAGTACCTCTTCTTGGAGGAGGGCATGGCAATCCACTCCAGTATTCTTGCCTGGAGAATCCCACGGACAGAGGAGCCTGGGGGCTTCAGTCCCTGGGGTTGCAAAGAGTGGGACAGGACTGAAGCGCCTCAGCACGCACTTTACAGTACAGATGCTATGGACTTCGTTCGCACACAGATCTCCATAAATGCAGCAGTGGGTCTTAGAAGTGAAATGCTGCTGTTAGGTTCTTTGACTTTGTAGAACAGTTTACTTCCAACAGAACAGGAAGACATTCTGGGAAGTTGGCAGAAGGAAAAACAGAAATGGGGTTAGGAACAATTCCAGGAGGAGAGGCTGGAGAACTGTGTGCAGTGAGAGGCCCACAAGAGGCTCCTGTTGCCAGTTGTTTTCCTGGTACTAGAGAATTTTGCTTTAATAAAGCTGATATTTTAGAGAGAGAATTTATTTTGGAATGTAGCATTTTCCCGAAATAGTTGGCAGTCCTTTAAAGAAGATTCCTGATCTTTTGGAACCACCTTTCATATTTCACTACTCTAGAAATTAACTTTTTGTCTTTCCCAATGTCTTGAATGTTACAAGGAAAAACTTCACTTAATACTTGTATGTATGCAGATTAATAATTGTATTAGTGTCCTATGATTGCTGTAACTGTAGGGTAAGGGAGTTAGAGAAGGTGAGGTTCGGAAAAAGAATGAGACCAGCACTTTACAGAAACAGATCACCTTTAATGGGGCTAGAAGGGGCAGCAGTCAGATTAGTGAGCTGCTGCACTGACCCAGGAAAAGAGTAAGAATATATAGGCATATGTGTGGAAAGCTACTGCCTTAAGGGGCCTTGTTCTTCTCCAAGGTTGTTCAGAGTAGTTCTGTCTTAAACGGCCAGGGCAAGGAATTCTGGATATTGGCCAGAGGCTGGACTGGCTGGGAGCTGGGCATAATCAACCTTAATGTCCATTTTTTTTTTCTTCTTTGTTTTGCGTAGAATGGTGGGGAGGACCTGGAAGGGAGTTTTAGCTCCAGGCTATTTTGAGCCATGTAACGTTCCTTCAATAACAAATTACTACAAATATAGTGGCTTAAACCAACAGAAACGTATTCTCTCACAGTTCTTCCAAAATTACCATTGCTGACCAGGATTAGGATGTCAGCAAGGCTTCCATCTTTCTGGATGCTCTCAGAAATACTTTTTCCTTGCCTCCTCCACATCTCTTCAGCCTCTGCCTTTGCGGCCCCGTTGCCTTCTCTTCTGTCAGATCTCCCTCTGTCGCTCTTATAAGAATATTTGTGATATTTCATTTGGAGCTCACCTGGAGAGTCCAAGATAATCTTCCCATCCCAAGAGTCTTTTCCCATAAAAGGTGATATTTACAGGCCCCAGGGACCAGGACCTGATATCTTTGGGGGCCAATATTCAGCCAATTATAGTAACTATTTTTTATATTCAGATATTCTATTCAGGAGGATTCTCAGAAGTCCATGAATGACTTAAAGAAGTAATACATGTCAGATTAAGCCTGTTTGCAGATTCCATTAAAGTGAAATGTCATGTTTATCTTACGTTCCTCTTTGCTCACAGGACATTTGTTTGGACTTGTCTTGTTCCAGGAAAAAGTCAGGGCACTTTATACAGACAAATGAAATACAGGAAGATAATGTAAGTTAGATGAAAGGAAACAAACAGATAAGAACCAAAAATAAAGCAAAGAATGAGCTCTAGAAAAAATAAATACAGTTGTATCCTTTTTATTAATATTCCATGCAAACAAAGTCTTGTTTTGTAAGCAAAGCATATTATTGTTTTTTGACAAAACAGTAAAATAATCCTTTCTCTCTCAAAGAGCAAGAGGTTAAGTCTGTTATATTGTAGGGATCAGATTACCCAAAGAAAAAGAAATCTGTTTTCCACATGTCAGGCTGTACAATCGTAAACCTCGAACTATGGAAGCTAGGTATTATACCTTTTGATTTATGACTTTTAAAAATATTATGAAGAGTATTCTTACTGTCTTCAAAGCTACTTTCTACTGTTTTACTCCCTCTAAATAAAAATCGTAAAGTAGGTAGTGATGTACATATAAGGTAAAGTCAATCATTTGTAACAAATCGTATACCGTTAGGCTTCCCTGATGGCTTGGTGGTAGAGAATCCACCTGCCAGTGTAGGAGACACAGGTTTGATCCCTGGGCTGGAAAGATACGCTGGAGAAGGAAATGACAACCCAGTATTGGAAATGGCGCTCCAGTATTCTCGCTGGGAAATCCCATGGACAGAGGAGCCTGGCAGCCCACTGGTCCATCGGGTCACAAAAGAATCAGACACAACTTAGCGATTAAACAGCAGCATGTGCTGTTGTTGCAATTAAATTTTTTATAAAATGGAGTCACATGAATCATAGCTATTACGC
>SJYX01003244.1:4933-49158 GCA_006410675.1 Oreotragus oreotragus
GGGAGAGGGTGGGATGATTTGGGAGAATAGCATTGAAATATGTATATTATCATGTAAGAAACGAATCGCCAGTCTATGTTCGATGCAGGATGCAGGATGCTGAGGGCTGGAGCATGAGGATGATCTGGAGGGATGATGTGGGGTGGGAGGTGGGAGGGGGATTCATGTTTGGGAGTTCATGTACATCCGTGGCGGATTCATGTCAGTGTATGCCAAATCCAATACAGTAAAATAAAATAAAGTAAAAATAAAAATTAGGAAAAAAAAAACAAAACAGCCTCTTAACAGCTAGTGTTGCCTGCTATAGTCTGGCTATAAAAACTCTGTAACCCCTTTGTTCAGGGCTCTGAGCTTGGAGTGTTAACTCATTTGGGCCCACCAGCATAATAAACCTGAGTTCTCCAACTCAAAAAAAAAAGAAAGAAAGAAAGAAAAGAAATCATCCTTAGCTGTAGTTGTCTGAAAGCCTGGTCAAGGCTGGAGAGTCTCCTTCCAAGATGGGGCGTTCACATGGCTGCAGAAAGGAGGCCTCAGTTCCTCACTGACGGGTGGCAGGAGGCTTTAGTTATTCCCCATGTAGGTATTTCCACGAGGCTACTTTTCTTTTTAAATTAATTTCTATTGGAGTATAGTTGCTTTACAATGTGCGTTAGTTTCTACTATACAGCAAAGTGAATCAGCCATCCATATACGTGTATCCCCTCTTTTTCGGATTCCCTTCCCATCTAGTCACCACAGATACTGAGCATGGTTCCCTGAGCTACACAGCAGGTTCTCGTTAGCTACCGTTTTATCCATAGCGGTGAGCGCATGTCAGTCCCGGTTTCCCAACCCATCCCTCCTCCCTTTCCCCTCTTGGCGTCCATACTGTTGCTGTCTGTGTCTGTGTCTCTATTTCTGCTTTTCAGATAAGATCATCTGTGCCGTCTTTCTTCCCTGGTAGCTCAGATGGTAAAGAACCCGCCTGCAACATGGGAAACCTGGGTTCGATCTCTGGGTGGGGAAGATCCCCTGGAGAAGGGCATGGCAACCCACTCCAGTATTCTTTCCTGGGTAATCCCATGGACAGAGGGGCCTGGTGGGCTACAGTCCATGGGATTGCAAAGAGTCGGACATGACTGAGCAACTAAGCACAGCATATTGGTTAAATCAGCCACGAGCCCACCCAGATTCAAGGAAAGAAAACATAGATTCTCCCTCTCCATGGGAGAAATGTTAAGGAATCTGAAGCGATTTTTTAAAAAACTGCCATAATTAATTTTGTAATTTTAAAATCTATTTTAAATAAAGAATGGGTGATAAAGCGCTGAGGCTTCATTTCCTGAGATAGTCAATTGAGACCACCTAGCCTCATGCTCGTTCAGCTGCCACTTCCCAGACTCTTAGGTCCTTTATCTTTTTGAGCCCAAGCATCTCAGGGAAACTAAGATACCTTGGCTGTTACAACTTAGAGTTCTCTTTTTTCTTTTCAGTATCTGGAACCAAGCCCTTTATGCAAATATTTATGTCTGGATTTATTTGTTCCCTGTGCCTTGTTCCAAAAGGGATTTGAGGAAGCTTACCAGAATTCATACAGCATAATCATATGATTAAAATATATAAATAGATCAAGAAACCAAGGTAAAGGGAAGGAAAGGTTGAAACAGTAAGTTGAGATCAGAGGGGAAGTTAGTTCTTGACAATACCTGCTGTAGCCTTAAGTAAATATTTGGCATTGCAGGGCTGGAAAGGATTATACATGCTATCTGATCCCAGTTAGCTCTTGCAGTCTCTTTCCAGCACCTGCGCTAAACGTCAGTACGCACGTCTCCAGTGATGGGGAACTCATTACATTGCAAGGAAACTACAACTATCAGAAACTGCAGACCCAGGAGCCACAAACACATGCTTCCAAAGGCCAGGAAGTCGAAGAAAATAAATGGGATTTCCCTGGCAATACAGTGGTTAAGACACTGCTTCCAGTGCAGAGGGTACAGGTTCGATCCCTGGTCTGGGAACTAAGATCCCACATGTCATGCGGCACAGCCAAAGAAACTCTTTTAAAAATGAGGTAGGTCTGCAAGGGACCAGGAAGCCAATGGCAAAGTGGAATGCACACATTCTGTTTAACAGGGGCTGTTGCTACTGCCCACAGCCAATTATTGCCATGTGGGAACCCAGGCAGTGTGGCCGAGTCTTAGGAAATTTTTTTTTTTTTTTGCCACAAGCCTCATGACTTGTAGGATTTTAGCTCCCGGACCAGGGATGGAACCCAGGGCCTTGGCAGTGAGAGAGAGTCCCAACCACTGGACCACCAGGGAATTCCTTGGATATTTCAAGAGAAGCTGAACATTCCAATTGATAGGAGAAATCTGCTAGTTTTTAAATGTTGGCAATTGATTCTCTAGATTTTTAAACTTTTATTTGTATTTATTTATTTATTTTTGGTTGTGCTGAGTCTTCACTGCTGTGAAGACTTTGTCGCTGCGGAAAGCGGGGCCGCTCCCTTGATGTGGTGTGTGGGCTTCTCATTGCAGTGGCCTCCCTTGTTGCAGAGCGCAGACTCTGCATGTGGGCAGAGGGCATGTGGGCTTCAGTAGCTGCGGCACACGGGCTCAGCAGTGTGGCTTCATGGCTCTAGAGCACAGGTTCAATAACTGAGGCGCATGACCTTAGTTGCTCACAGCATGTGGGATCTTCCCAGATCAAGGATCCAATCCATGTCTCCTGCATTGGCAGGTGGATTCTTTACCACTGAGCTGCCAGGGAAGCCCTCTCTGTTTTTAAAATATGTAGCAGACCGGATGAAACACAACCGTAGTCAGGTGCTCCCCCAGTCCACCAGTTTGTGGGCCCAGAGACACCAAAGTCATGGGCTTTGAAACTGGATTAGAACAGACTGGCTCTGGCTCTGCCTCTTACTGGGTAATGATTTGAAATCTCAGTTCTCATCTGTGAAATGGAGATCATAATAGTTTCCTCCTCCTAAAGATTGTAGATATGGGAAAAGATAGGCTGTAAAGTATTTACAATAGTGCCTGGCATAAGGAAACACCAAATAAATAAATAAATAATTTATAGTAAGTAAGTGAAAGTCACTCAGTGGTGTCCAACTCTTTGCAACCCCATGGACTATACAGTCCATGGAATTCTCCAGGCCAGAACACTGGAGTGGGTAGCCTTTCCCTTCTCCAGGGGATCTTCCCAACCTAGGGATAAACAATAAATAGAAACAAATATTTAAAAATGAATATGCAGTGCTAACTAAATGCAATAAATAAATAAATTGTTATGAAGGCCTCTCTTGGGCTTCTATAAACTGTTCCTAGCTCTGCCTGTGAAGGTAATTTTTGATAAGGATGGTTAAGGTAAGTTCCAAGGTTTTAAAGGAGTTGTATGTGCATGCTAAGTTGCTTCAGTTGTGTTTGACTCTTTGCTACACTGTGGACTGTAGCCCACCAGTTTCCTCTTTCATGGGATCCTCCAGGCAGGAATATTGGAGTCGGCTGCCATTCCCTCCTCCAGAGGATCTTCCTGACCCAGGAATCAAACCTGCCATCTCTTATGCCTCCTGCATTGGCAGGCGGGTTCTTTACCACTAGCGCCACCTAGGAGGCCCTTTAAAGGGGGACTTTGGTTTTAATTGTTAGAAGTGCAGTTCACTTTTTCCTCTTCTTAGGTGTCAGCACATATGGTAAAGAATCTGCCTGCGATACAGGAGACCCAGGTTCAATTCCTGGATTGGGAAGTTCCCCTGCAGAAGACAGTGGCTACCCATTCCAGTATTCTTGCCTGGAGAAGTAAGTGGACAGAGGAGCCTGGTGGGCTACAGTCCATGGGTCTCAAAGAGTTGAACACGACTGAGTGACTAACACTTACTTACTTGGTTTTAATTGTTAGAAGTACAGTTCACATTCTCCTCTTAGGTGCCAGCACATATAACATTTCCCTTTGTGCAAGACTGAGACAAAACTGAGCTGAAAGAGGAAGCTTGCAGGATCCTATTTTGGAGTAGAATGGGGGTGGGTGAGGGGTGATGAACAGAAGTCTGTCATGTATGAGAAGAAAGAGGGGCCCAGGGGAGAGGGAATTCCAGGGGAGAAGGACCTCCTAAAAAAAGGCACAAAGAGGCCTGTGGGCTCATGGGGACAGGCCAGAGAAACATGGGAAATGTGGCCAACAGTGAGGTTGTCGGAGCCCCCAAGCTCTGTCCCTGAGAGAAGGGGAGCCTCTGGAGAGTCAGAGACAGGCCAGGCAGATCTGCAGGTGTAAGGACTGAGTAACTGAGCCTCATCACTTTGCAGGCAGTAATGGGCTGAATGGGCCTCCCCAGGCTTCATCTCAAATCACTATGAGTTTGTGTCTGCTCTCCACAAGTCTGGAAGCCTCAGGGGAGGGGGAAAATAGGCTATTTTTTAGTCTGGAGACACATCCAGTATTTGCAGAAAACTTGAGAGAAGTACAGGGATGATGAGCTAGGGCCACCTGACTGTAGGGAGAGGAAAGATTGTAGGCTCTGGGTTCATGGGACAAAAATATAACCTTGGCCAGTTTTCCCACCTATAAGGTGAGGATGATAAAAGTGCCTTCAGAATAGGTGATTGTAAGGACTGAATACTTGACTTACTGTAAATGCTCCATAAATATCCTTCCCGCTCTCCCGTGGACTTCCCCTTGGTCTTCTTACCCTCAGTCAGCACCTTGTACCTGTGGATTATCTGTCTCCATTCTTAACCCAAGTGCTTCCTTTCTTTTCACCCCCTGATCCCACTTTCCTACTGGTCAGGAATGTGCCTTTGAATTTCTTTACTTCTGATTCTCCTTGGAAATAGCCAGAAGAATACATGTAGCTGATAAATGGCAGAGTTGGGTCTTGCATCTGGGTCTGAATTCTCAGTTCATGGGCTTTGATATCACACCACTTTGATATCACTCCTTGCGCCTGTGTTCCTCACTCAGTGGCTGTGAGCAATCAAGTGTCTTGTCCAAGGCCTCACAGCCATCAGTTGCAGGGCTGAGATCCAAACCCAGATCTGCCTGCCTCCAAACCTGGAGACTCCCTCTTACCTGCATCTCCTGTAAGCCATTAAGTAATGGAGCATCTCACTTCAGTGTTAAAATAAAAATAATTAATTTATTTGGCTGTACCAGGTCTTAGCTGCAGCACGCGGGATCTGAGATCTTTGTTGTGGCATGCAGGATCTTTAGCTGCGGCATGCAGGATCTACTTCCCTGACCAGGAATTGAACCTAGGCCCTGCATTGGGAGTCAGAGTCTTAGCCACTGGACCACAAGGAGAGTCCCATACTATAGGATTTCATTAGCAACTCTCCCATAGGAATTCTGCGAGGTCATCCAGCAGGAGTCACACCCAGGTTGTAGGTGAAGAAACTGAAGCTCAGAGAAGGAAAGCAACTTATTCAAGGTCACACAGAATTGGTAGAGCCAAGATTCCCCACGCTTCTACAGTCCCAGCTTAGTGCAAACGCTATGTCTTAGTCATCCTTAGGTGTCCTGTTGTTCCTAAACTGATGCCCTGCCCATGGTCACTTCAGTAAATGTTTTCTGATGGGTTGACCATTGCTATGTTGGACGCTAACTTTGTGCAGAGCCTGAGTTTTGCTGTTCCCAAGGCATCAGAGATGTCCTTGCTGCTCAGGGACAGGAAAGGGAAGTGATGGACCCTCATCACCTTATAGGTAGTGGTCACCCCAGGAATTGTAATCACCAGAATCAGAATGGTGGTTTGCCAATGATATCCTTCATCAGAACCACAACTGATATTTAGTTCGTTCATTTTTTAAGAGTGTTTTTTTAGAGCCAGGTTCTAGGTTCACAGCAAAGTTGTCTCCTGTCCCCTACATGCATAACTGCCCCCATTATCAGCATCCTTCACCAGAAGGGTGCATTTGTTACAACTGATGAACCTCCTTTGACCCATCATTATCACTGAAAGTCCATAGTTTATGGGAGTATTCGCTTTTGTACATTCTATGGTTTTGAACAATCTATAATGACATATGTGTGCTTGCATGCTAAATCACTTCAGTTGTGTCCAAGTCTTTGCGACCCTATGGATGGTAGCCAGCCAGGCTCCTCTGTCCTTGGGATTTCCCTTCTCCAGGGGACCCTCCTGACCCAGGGATCAGACCCAAGCCTCTTATGTCTCCTGCATTGGCAAGTGGGTTCTTTACCACTAGTGCCACCTGGCAAGTCCATAACGACATATATCCAGCATTATAGTATCATGTAGCGTTATTTTCGCTGCTTAAAAAATACTCCGTGCTCTACATTTTCATCCCTCTCCACTAACCCCTGGCAGCCATTGATCTTTTAACTGTCTCCACACTTTTTCAACCAGTCCATTCTAAAGGAGATCAGCCCTGGGTGTTCTTTGGAAGGAATGATGCTAAAGCTGAAATTCCAGTACTTTGGCCACCTCATGCGAAGGGCTGACTCACTGGAAAAGACTCTGATGCTGGGAGGGATTGGGGGCAGGAGGAGAAGGGGACGACAGAGGATGAGATGGCTGGATGGCATCACCGACTCAGTGGACGTGAGTCTGAGTGAACTCCGGGAGTTGGTGATGGACAGGGAGGCCTGGCGTGCTGCGATTCATGGGGTCGCAAAGAGTCGGACACGACTGAGCGACTGAACTGAACTGAACTGAACTGAACGCTTTTTCAGAATGTCACATAGTTGCAATCATACATTGTGTAGCCTTTTCAGATTGACTTCTTTCCCCTAGTAGTACACATTTAAGTTTTCTCGTGGCTTTTCATGGCTTGATAGCTCATTTCTTTTTAGCAATGAGTAATAATATTCCATTATCTGGATATTCCAGTTTATTTATCCATTCACCTACTGAATGACATCTTCAGTGTGGCTTCTGAGTTTGGTAATTATTAATAAAGCTGCTATAAATATCTGTATGCAGGTTTTTGTGTGGACAGTTTTTTTGCCTCCTTTGGATAAATACCAAGAAGCATACTTGCTGGATTGTATGTTAAAAGTATGTTTAATTCTGTAAAAAAAAAAAACAAAAAAACAAAACCCAAAACTGCCAAACTGTCTTCCAAAGTGGCTGGTACCATTCATTTTGCATTCCTGCAAACGTAAGCGTGCACGCTCAGTTGTGTCAGACTCTTTGCGACCCTATGAACTGTTGCCCGCTAGTCTCCTCTGTCCTCGGGATTTTCCAGGCAAGAATACTGGAGTAAGTTGCCAATTCCTCCTCCAGACGACCTTCCTGATCCAGGATTGAACCTGCGTCTCCTGCATCTCCTGCACTGGCAAGCAGATTCTTTAACGTTGGCCACCCAGGAAGCCCCATTCTGCTTTCCCACCAGCAGTGAATGAGAGCTCCCACTGCTTCACGTTTTCACCAGCATTTGGTGTTGTCACTTTTCTGGATGCTGGCCATTCTAATGAGTGTGTAATGGTAGGTACTTATTATTCACAATAAATATAGTTCTGCTTACTACATAAAATTTAGAAAATACAAAAAGTGTTAAGAAGAAAATAAGAATAAACTATAATGCCAATACCCAAAGGTAATGACCATTGTAAATATTTGATGGATATACCTCCAGTTTTTTGTGCATGTGTGCGCATGCACACACACACACACACACAGAGACACATGCACATCTTTCTTTTTAAACCAAATGTGTGATCAGATACAGTAGCTTACCTGTAGCAGAGATTGTTGGTCATCTACTCAACACACACACCCTTCTTTCTTGTTCACAGAACTTCAGAAATTTTAATATTTGTTTGTTTATTTTTATTTTGACTGCACCAGATCTTAGTTGCAGCATGAGGGATTTAGTTCCCTGACCAGGGATTGAACCTGGGCACCCTGCATTACAAGCACAGAGTCTAAGCCACTGGACAACCAGGGAAATCCCTCAATTTTGTTTTTAGGTGGTAATGGAGTTGCCTTAATTTTAGAGAATTCAGCCTGTCCAGGGCAAGGAATCATGACCGATGCGGGCCACTCATGTTCATCTTATCCTCTCTCTATTAATAGATTGTATTGCTGCAATGTCCAATTTGGTTACCATTGCCCACATGTGGCTTTTAAAATTCAACTAATTAAAATGAAATAATATTTAACATATATGACTGTGGCTTCAGTATTGGACAGCATGGACACCGAACATCGCTGGAGGTGTGCATATGGCCCACTTCTGGCCAGGAAACATGAGTGGTGAGTTTGCTGCCTCACCTTGCCTGGATGGAAAGACAGCATCATTGGGATGAAGCCTCTGTCCCTGCGTCTTCCCACCTAAGATGCTGCTGTGAGCATCTGATGCCTGGAGCTGCCTCCTTGCAACAAAGTGACAAGTTCAAGGACAAGAAAACAACCTGTGTGGTATGGAGGCAGAATAGGATGAAAAGAGCTAAAAGCCACTTTTCTTTTTTAAAAAAACTTGTGGTTTAAATATACATAATAGTTACCCTCTTATTATTATTTCCTGCTAGCTCAGACAGTAAAGAATCTGCCTGCAGTGTGGAAGACCTGGGTTCAATCCCTGGGTTGGGAAGATCCCCTGGAGAAGGAAATGGCAATCCATTCCAGTACTCTTGCCTGGAGAATTCTATGGACAGAGAAGCCTGGCAAGCTACAGTCCATCGGGTCGCAAAGTCCGACACAATTGAGCGACTGACATACACACATACCGTCTTAACCATTTTAAGTATCCAGTTCAGCAGTGTTAAGTACATTCTGGTCACTGTGCAGCCAGTCTCTAGGATGCTTCACCTTTGGAAAATGAAATTCTGTGCCCATGAAACAACAACCCCCCATGCCCCCACCAGCCCCTGACAACCACCATTCTATGATTTTAGACTACTTTATGTACCTCATGTGGCAGAAGGAAATAGCAACCCACTCCAGTATTCTTGCCTGGAGAATTCCGTGGACAGAGGATCCTGGTGGGCTGCTGTCCATGGGGTCGCACAGAGTTGGACACGACTGAAGTGACTTAGCATGTGTGCATGCATTGGAGAACAAAATGGCAACCCATTCCAGTATTCTTGCCTGGAGAATCCCAGGGAGAGAGGAGCCTGGTGGGCTGCCGTCTATGGGGTCCCACAGAGTCGGACACGACTGAAGCGACTTAGCAGCAGCAGCAGCAGCATGTACCTCATGCAGGTGAAATCGTAGAGCACCTATCTTTTTGTGACTGACTTACTTCACTGAGCATAGTGTCCTCAAGCTTCATCTGCGCTATAGCACGCATCAGAATTCCCTTCCTAGATTCTAAAGAGTAGTCCATTGTATGTTTACACTCCATCTTATTCATCCATTCATCCATCCGTAGACACCTGGGTCACTTCTACTTCCTGACTATCAGGAACAATGCTGCCAAGAACATGGAGTGTACAAATACTTCTTGGGGATCCTGCTTTCAGTTCTTTTGGGTGAATATCTAGAAGTGAAACTGCTGGAGTGTATGTTAATTCTATTTTTAGTTTTCTGAGGAAATCAATGCTGAGTTCCAACAGCAGCTGCACCATTTTACATTTCCACCAACAGAGCATAAGGATCCAATTTCTCTACGTCTTCTCCAACACTTGTTATAGCTCTTAATTTATGGTTTGATTTATATTTCACTAGAAGAAGCACAAGCTGGAATCAAGATTGCTGGGAGAAATACCAATAACCTCAGATATGCAGAGGACACCACCCTTATGGCAGAAAGTGAAGAGAAACTAAAAAGCTTCTTGATGAAAGTAAAAGAGAAGAGCGAAAAAGTTGGCTTAAAGCTCAACATTCAGAAAACGAAGATCATGGCATCTGGTCCCATCACTTCATGGGAAACAGATGGGGAAACAGTGGAAACAGTGACAGACTTTATTTTTTGGGGCTCCAAAATCACTGCAGATGGTGACTGCAGCTATGAAATTAAAGGACGCTTACTTCTTGGAAGGAAAGTTATGACCAACCTAGATAGCATATTCAAAACCAGAGACATTACTTTGCCAACAAAGGTCCATCTAGTCAAGGATTAGGGTTAGAGTTTTCCTGTGGTCATGTATGGATATGAGATTTGGACTGTGAAGAAAGCTGAGCGCCGAAGAATTGATGCTTTTGAACTGTGGTGTTGGAGAAGACTCTTGAGAGTCCCTTGGACTTCAAGGAGATCCAACCAGTGCATCCTAAAGGAGATCAGCCCTGGGTGTTCTTTGGAAGGAATGATGCTAAAGCTGAAACTCCAATACTTTGGCCACTTCATGCGAAGAGTTGACTCATTGGAAAAGACTCTGATGCTGGGAGGGATTGGGGGCAGGAGGAAAAGGGAACGACAGAGGATGAGATGGCTGGATGGCATCACCGACTCAATGGACGTTGAGTCTGAGTGAACTCTGGGAGTTGGTGATGGACAGGGAGGCCTGGCGTGCTGCGATTCATGGGGTCGCAAAGAGTTGGACATGATTGAGCGAACTGAACTGAGGGATTCTGTACATGTTCTGAAAATTAACCCCTTATCAGTTATATGACTTGCAAATATTTTCTGTTGGTTTTCTTTTTCATTCTGTTGATTGCCTAAGAGACTATTTCTTGATGACCACCATGGGACATTAAAAGTTTTCCTGATGGATATACATATCCTACTCTCCCCCTCATTATATTTTCTGGAGCATTCCTACATATCATTTGATGCTCTTCAAAAAATATTTTCAATGGCAACTTTACATTCCCTGTTACTGACATATCAATAACTTAGTTTATCTATCCATTCCCCTAATGTTGGCATAATACGTGCGTGAAGTGAAGTGAATATTGGACATAATAAGTGTAAATGAAGCTGGGATTAACATGCTTGTGTCTAAATCTTTAAGAGCATCTTTCATTATTTTCTTGTAATTGATTCCTAGAAGTGGTATGGGCTGACTCAAATGGTTCTTAGTCATCTTGTTAATTTTCCTTACAGTTTGTGCCAATTTCATCCCGTCTGCAGGGGGGTGAAAGTTCTCTTCTCTCCATTCTTGCCAACACCGAGTATTATGCATTAAAATCTGCAAATTTAAAGGTGAATGGTGATAATATTTGCTTTTAAATACCTGTGTTGTGCCAGAGGATGAGAAACAAGACAAGACCCTGTCCTGGGACATCGATTCCGGTTCCGGTTCTGTCATCAGGCTTCCACAACGACCTTCTGGCTCTGAGATTTTAAACATCATCGGTTTTTCTTCATCTTCTACCGTTTATGGTGACTAACAGTTGGAAAAGCAGTTTCCCTCCCATTCTCTGGGTGAATTCTTACAGCAACCTTGCAGGAAGCATGTAGAGAAAGAAGGTCCAGAAGGTGAACAAACTTGCCCAAGGTCGTACAGCCAGTTAAGTGCCTGAGGAGGAAGCATTACCGGCCAACTTCTGTCTGGCTTTCTTCAGAAAACATCAAGATGTGAATTTAGAAGACATTAGCTTGATTCCCAGCCCTTAGAGCCTCTTTCAGATCCCAGCATCTCATCCATACTGAGCCTGGGCGCTCAGCCAAGTGAGGACCATCAAGTATGTCTCAGGCGCTTGGCCTCCGTCCAAACCCAGCATCTTGTTTCTCCCTGAAAGGGGCACTGGGATGCCATCTATTCTCATTCTCATAGACCATTCCCTTTGCACTCTTTTTTTCCCATTGACATAGCGTTATGTTAATTTCAGGTGTGCAATGTGACGATTCCATGTTTATATGTATGTATTGCAAAATGATCACCACAGTAAGCCCCGTTAACATCTGTCATCACACACAGTCACAACAATTTTTTTCTTGTGATGAGAACTTTCCAGATCCAGTCTCCTGCTACTGCTACTGCTAAGTCACTTCAGTCTTGTCCGACTCTGTGTGACCCCATAGATGGCAGCCCACCAGGCTCCCCTGTCCCTGGGATTCTCCAGGCAAGAACACTGGAGTGGGTTGCCATTTCCTTCTCCAGTGCATGAAAGTGAAAAGTGAAAGTGAAGTCGCTCAGTTGTGTCCAACTCTTAGCGACCCCATGGACTGCAGCCCACCAGGTTCCTCTGTCCATGGGATTTTCCAGGCAAGAGTACTGGAGTGGGCTGCCATTGCCTTCTCCGATCCAGACTCCTAGCTTCTTTCAAATGTGCAGTACAGAATTACTAACTCTAGTTGCCGTACTATACATCACCATTGCATTCATTTTATAATTGGAAATTTGGACCTTTTAACCCCCTTCCCCTTCTTCACCAACCCTCACCCCCTGCCTCAGGCAACCACCAATCTGTTTTCTATATCCATGAGCTTGGTTTTTGTTTTGTTGCTTATTTGTTGTAGAATCCACACAGAAGTAAGGTTATATGGTATTTATCTTTTTCTGCCTGACTTATTTCACTTACCTTCTCCATCTTTTTACACAACCCTCTCTAACCCTCTTCCCCAATTGGTATGAAATTTCCAAGAAGACTAAACTCTGTAACGGGTAGGACTCCTAACACTGCAACTATTGTTTGCCTGGAGGAAGCCATGACCTTCACTCAATAAAGGAGGGAAAGACAGTCACTATTTTTTGGAGCACCTACTAAGTGTCAAGCACTGTTCCATTCTGTATATCCATTATCCTCACAATAAACCTGAGCAGTGGCATTAATAGCCCCATTTTTCAGATGAGGAAACTGAGTGCCAGAGAGATAATGTGACATACTGGGACACACAGCTATCTGGTGGAGATGGAACTGGGATTCAAACCCAAGGCCATTTGGACCCCACAGTCATGCTTGTCATTTTTCATATCCCATACTTGTGCTATCCAATACGGTAGCCACTACTCACTCCTGGCCATATAAACTTAATTTAATTCAAGTTGAATAAATAAAATTCAGTTCCTCAGTAGTACCAGCCACATCTCACTCAATAGCCATACATGGCTGGTGGCTGTATTGGACACCATCAAATATAGAATTTTTCTACCACTGTGGAAAGGTCTGTTGGATAGCACTGTTGTAGAATGTCAAGAAAAGAAAGGAACTTTGATGATTTTTACTCTTGCAATGGGAAGCCAGCCATCTGCCATTTGTCAACCCTGTATGGAGTCTATCAGAAGTTATCTTCCCTGGGTGAGAGCAAAATAAAATTATCCATGGGTTTCTGAGCTGTGTTTTGTCTTTCTCCCGGTTTGGGAGGAGACTACAAGCTGGCTACACTCATTTCCACCCTGGACAGTTGCCCATGGATCTGTGTCCTCATAACCCTTCTGCCCCCAACCCCTAGGTCCCCAGTGCCCTCCTCTGGCACAGGGGATTCATGATGCTCCTGGCCATTAAAATGAGATGTCTTCACAAGACAAGTCAGATGGGGACTGAGCAAAGTTTCACGACACACTGAGCTCTGTTTCAGCTAGGTGGCTCCTGGGTGCATGGAGGCTGCTGGGGAGAGGTGTCTTCACTGAGTGACAGTGAGGAGGAGGACTGATGGAGATCTTTGGTAAAGAGATGTCTGATTATAATTGGATTTTTTTCTTGCTTAAGAATGGAAGGAGAAGGGGGCAACAGAGGATGAGATGGTTGGATGGTATCACTGACTCAATGGACATGAGTTTGAGCAAACTCTGGGAGATGGTGAAGGACAGGGAAGCCTGGCGTGCTGCAGTCCATGGGGTTGCAAAGAGTCAGACATGACTGAGAAACTGAACAACAACAGAATCCCTTTCTTATATTCAAGGAATTCTCATTTTGTAAATGAAGGCAGTCTTCTCCCACCATAGAAGCCAAAAGCCAGGTATTTGCCTTTATAGTTTCTACTGCAGGTATGAGATGGGCATGTGAGTCAGACTCAACCAATCAGAGCTTGGGTTACAAAGAAGCTGAGACTGCCAGGAAACCTCATGTGGAGGGTAGGTGAGAATGGTGTTGAGACAGTGCCCATGGCCAGATATCTGTGGTGAAAGTTGGGTACCCAATGTCCTCACCAGACGACTCCACAGTGTAAGGTGTCACATGACCTGGTCTTGTCATTCCTGCTGACTTCTAGAAGTTTCCTGATGAGTTTTGAATTTCTCTTTTTTTAAACATTATTTTTATTTATTTGTTTGTTCTGGGTTTTAGTTGTGACATGTGAACTCGTAGCTGTGGCATGTGTGATCTAGTTCCCTGACCAGGGATTGAACCTGTGCCTTCTGCTTGGGGAGCACGGGGTGTTGGCTACTGGACTATGAGGGAAGTCCTTGAATTTCTTATTTAATGAATTGTGTTTCTGCTCATCATCAGCCAGAGCTGATAACTATTGCTTAAAATGAACTGACACAGTGGCGTTCACTGGAATTAGCCCAGATTGTTTCTAGGCTGGAGTTTGCTCTGCAGGGGAGCTGGAGCGGAGGGCTCTCTGCTTTGGTCCACATGATATCTCCATATCAGGACCCACTCATCCCGGCCCCACTGGCCTCTTTCCCTGCTGTTGCATTATCACCCTCTCTCTTCTTCCTCAAACTTAGCAAGTCTCCAGAACTGGGAGCTTGGGAGCCCTGCTCTGACTTGTAATGACTTTCTTCCATGCCGAGAGTCCTCTCTCCAGGACTTAGAATTCAGAACATCCTTTCCCTATTTTTCTGCTGAAGCAACTCTTTCTTGAGCAATAATTGTCTCAAAGTCTAAGTTGGGTGGAAAAGGGGTCACAGTGTGAAAGCAAATGGAAACATACTAAGTAATATATCAAAATAGTACCCCACCATACTAGGGTGAATAACCACCCTGGTTTGCCCAGCTGAGAGTTTTCTTGGGAGATGGGACTTTTTTCCCCATGCTGTGTGATTTATGGGATCTTAGTTCACTGACCAGGGATTGAACCAACATCCTTGGCAGTGAAAGCTCAGAATCCTAACCACTGGACTGCCAGGGAATTCCCTGGGAGATGGGACTTTTGACTGATAGCAAACAGGAAAAATTCTGTGTAAACAAGGATGGGATGATCACCCTACACTTTAGTACTATTATTACTAATCCTGTTTTTCTACACAGTTTTATATAGCTTGCTAAGGACAGAAGCAAGACCAGGCTGTCATCAACAGGCCCTTATCAAAGTTTTTTTCTTTCTGATAGTGAAAAAAATCTCAATATTATTTCAATTTTCATTTCCTTTAATATGAGTGAGCAGAGTATCTTTTTAGGTTTGAAAGCCATGTTTTCTATACCCTTTCTCTGAACTAGCTATTTATACTCCTTATGTACCTGGTTTTTTTTAAATTATAAATATAGACATCTAGTATTGATTGATTTTTTTTCTCCTTGACTCCTGCTTATATGACAGAAATAAAAAATGTATCAGCCCACAATGTGAATAGAAGAGGAGGCAGACATCAGTGGTCCAGAAATTTTGGCAGACTTACAGCAGACAGGGAGAGAGGAGAAGAACTGACTTTAACAAGAGAAGGAAGTTACGATCTAATGTCCACAGAGAGGAATATTGATAACTGAAAGGTGAGCCCAGAATCCTTTCTTAGAAGAAATGGATGCTAAAGTTGAGGAAATCTCCCAGAGAGTAGAACAAAAAAAAAGCCAAAAAGAGGGATGAAAGAGAAAAGCAATGAGAACATTAGCTCAGTCCATTAAACACAATTTCTAATAGAAGTTCAAGACACAATTTCTAAAGAAGTTTAAGACATATAGAAAAAATAGCAATGGCTACAAAGAAAACAAATGAAAAAGTGTGGAAAAAATAAAACATAAACCCACATTATAGGGTTCAGTAGAAACAGTGTTTGTACTTATTATAGGGTAAACATGATTCATGGACTTAACTATATTGAATAATGCTGGGTAGGCACGTAGAGTAGGTTAACATGTGAAGGGAAGTAAGTAAGGACCCAAAGGATGATTCAGAGTCAGGTATCTTAGTTGGGGCCAGCTAACTGCTGTAACAAAAATTCTCCTTGTCTCAGTAGCAGAATCCAGTAAAAGTTTATTTTTTTGTCTAGTTTGGACAGATGTCTACTAAGAAGTGTCTCATTGATCCAGATTCCTCCTATTCTGCAGCTCAGCCATCTCCTAGAGCCTTGAAGTCCTTCACTTTCAAGTCCTTTAAAGTCCTTCACCTTAAAGCTGAGGAAGTATGAAAAATTATATGAGAGGTTTTTATGGATTAGGCCTGAGAATGGTACACATCATATTCATTTGGCCAGAACTTGGTCCGAACCACAGGGAAGGCTGGGAAATGTTGTCTAATTGTGTGTTTAGGAGCCAGAAAATAATGTGAGGGGAGCCAGTAGCAATATTTGCCATATTAGACAAAGGTAGGCTGTAGGGTGGGGAAGAACATCCCAGGTATTCAGAGCTTCCCAGGTGGCACTGGAATCCGTATGCCAGTGCAGGAGACATTTGAGACAAGGGTTTGATCCCTGGGTCAGGAAAGATACCCTGGAGTAGGAAACGGCAACCTTCTCCAGTATTCTTGTCTGGAAGATTCCATGAGCAGAGGAGCCTGGAAGACCACAGTCCATGGGGTGGCAAAGAGTTGGACATGACTGAGCATGTACGGACCCCACGTATTTACCGAGCACCTACTATGGACCAAGCATGGCAGACACAACAGCATGTGGCAGTGGGTAGCAGCAGGTCGAGTTCCTGGGGGAGGGGGTATGGAACCTGGCCTTAGAGGCGAATGTGGCTAGAATGGAGTTTTACTGATTCTGTAGAAAGCAGTAAGGGCTTTGGACTTGATCTTGAAAGAAATGGAAGTCCATTAAATGGTATTGAGGACAATGTGACCCAATCTGCTTTATGTGTTAAAATGATCACTTTGGCCACCTTGTGGAAAATAGATTGGGAGGTCAGGGCTGGACACAGGAGTAGAAGTAGAGCTTAACTATGTCAGGCAGGCTAGAGATGAGGGCAACACCTGGCCTGATGTGATGGCACTGGGGATAGAGAAAGGTGGATAGGAGAAATATTTGAGAGGTACTGGTTCAGACGATAAAGAATCTGCATGCAATGCAGGAGACCCAGATTTGATCCCTGGGTCAGGAAGATCCCCTGGAGAAGGGAATGGCAACCCACTCCAGAGTTTGCCTGGAGAACTGCCTGGAGAATTCCACGGACAGAGGAGCCTGGCTGGCTACAGTTCACGGGGTCGCAGAGTCGGACAGGACTGAGCGCCTAACGCATGCACAGACGCACTCTAAATAAGAGACATGGTGACTGACTTAATGGGGTGGGAGGGGCATGTGAAGGAGAAAGAAGGGACAGGAATGACTGCTAAATTTTTGGTTGAGTGGTCTGTTGGACTCTAAATGGGAGTTTGAGACATGAAAGCACTTTAGAAAAGGCCAAAGGGCACAACAAAGCCAGTGCGTTACATTTTACAGATGGAGAAACTGAGGCACGAGATACTAGCAGGCGGAGTCAAACTGTGTATCGCTCGTCTCACACCCCCTTAGATGAGTGAAAGGACCGAAGGGTCTTGGGTACCTACTTAAGGGCCAGTACCCGGCCGGGCCCGGCCCCTCCCTGCCGTGCCTGACAGGCTGTCAATGACCGTCATTCGTGTCTCAATAAAGTTATTGAAATTGACACTGGTTGCCAAGGAAGTAGGTCGCCGAGCCGGTTGCTAAGGAAGTGAGCGGCCTCGTTCTCTCCCCATCCGGGGCAGCGGGGAACGGCTGAGCCAACGGCTAAACCCACGGCTCGCCGCCGCCCCCGCAGCCGCCCGCTTTCAGCTCCGGCTGCAGGTGAGTCGGGATGGAGCCGCAGGGCCGCTGGGCAGGGCCGATCTTTCCGCCTCATAGTATCTTCCCCTGGAGGCCCGCGGCCGCACCACCGACAGGCTTTGCAGCTCCGGCAGCGGGAGCATCTTCTGCCCTGCCTCCTGGGCATCTTCAGGCAGTCCGGACGGCCTCGTCCCCTTCTCCCCCAAGCGGGAGTGCGGCCCGACCCCAGACCCGGCCGCGAGGGGTGGAAGTCAGAGACGGAGCTCTGGGGAGAAGCGGGAGGGAGAGGGGAAGCGGTAAGGGAGGTGGGGAAGCGAAAGCTTGGGGTCCAAATCTTGGCGCTGCCCCTTGCTCACTGTGTGACCTTGGGCAAGTCCCTTTCCCTCTTGGCCTCAGTTGACCTGTTTGCCCAGTGGGGTCCTAACACTTGCTGCTCGGAGTGTTTAAGATATTGAGCCGTGTATGCTGGAAGTTCCCTCAGTGGGGAGGAGAAGGGCCCAGAGTCCAACTTGAAGTCCGAGTGTCTGGATTTGAGACTCTGCATCTCCACTTAGTAATGCTGTTGGTTTGGGCAGATTAATCTCTGAACCTTCTTTTCTTATCTGTAAAATGCATTAATGAACTGCAGTGAGAATCCAGTAAGATGGGTATGTCAAGTAGCTTGGCACATAGTAAGTGCTCAACAAGCTGTTAGGAGGCATGTGGGGTGGTTTGGCTAAGGCTTCCTGGAGGGGCTGACTTTGAGACAGGTAGGGTTTAGGTGTGTAGTGCACCAGTGATGCTCCTCCCTTGTTGACATCCCACCTCAGTTTTACTTCTTCATTCTGCTAAGAGCAAGGGAGGTGGTGTGGATTTCTGCAAAATAGTCCTGGTGGGGAAAACCCTAGGGTCAAGTCCTTGTTGGTAGTTGAGGTTATGGTTTTATTTTTTTACTTAGGTCTTGCTGACTCTTCCAGAAGACAAAGAGTTATGTTTCTGTCTTTTGAGAAGTTCTTGAAACAGTAATAGCTATTTCTAAGTGTGACTGGCCCTTAACACAGATTTGAACTGTGTGGATGCGATTTTTTGTAAACAAAGTTATATACTTCACCTTTATGTATAAAGAACTTGAGCATCCATGGATTTTGGTTTCCACTGGGGCTCCTGCAACCAATTCCCCGCAAATACTGAGGGTCAGCTGTATATGATTAAGAAGCACTTTTCAGGTATATTATCTCATTTAATCTTCACATAGACTTTGCCAGGTAGGTGGTGATGTCATCTCCATTTCGAAGATGAGGAAACTGAGGCTAAGAAAAGTGAATGACTTGCCTAAGAATTTTATACCTATTAAGTGATGGAGCTGGACACACTTCCAGGTAAATTCTGTATTTTCTTCTCCGTACCCTGATATCGCTGATATTTCAGCGGTTCTTTTGTTTCTTCTGACTCCTGTGGCCAGAGGCTTTTCTTCCACTGACAAGGAAACAAGATCTTACATAAAGCTTCAGTTAAATAGATATCATCCAAAATGTGAACTTCAGAACAGAGTTGGAATGTTTAAAGGGGTTTCTCTGTCCTCCTAACTCCTCTTTAAAATGAGAGGAGTAAGCTAATGGGTCCTTTTAGTGCTATTGTGCAATTCTGATGGCATGCTAGTGGTTTAAAAGCATGGAATGAAGCTGCCTGGCTTCAAATCTTGGCTCCGCTGCTTCTAAGTTGTGTGCCACTGAGTAATTTGCGTTACCTCTTTGTGCTACAGTTTCAGCATCTGGAAAAGCAGGGTAATAATAGTATCTACCACCCATGGCTGTTGTGAGGATTTATTATGCCTAATACATGTGAAGTGCCTGGCAGTTTTGGTAAACATTAGCTATCGTTATTTAGGCTATGTTAAGGAGAAGGCAATGGCACCCCACTCCAGTACTCTTGCCTGGAGAATTCCATGGATGGAGGAGCCTGGTAGGCTGCAGTCCATGGGGTCACTAAGAGTCAGACACGACTGAGTGACTTCACTTTCACTTTTCACTTTCATGCATTGGAGAAGGAAATGGCAACCCACTCCAGTGTTCTTGCCTGGAGAATCCCAGGGACGGGGGAGCCTGACGGGCTGCCGTCTATGGGGTCGCACAGAGTCGGACATGACTGAAGTGATTTAGCAGCAGCAGCAGCAGCAGCCTAAATAACCTGAATTATGCTTTATATTCTAATGATGGTTAGTGAATGAATAAATTAAAGCATATGCTGATGATACTAGGTCTTGTCAACTTCACAGGGTCACTAAATTCATGAAACAGTAGCTGTCATAGTATGGTATAAATGTCAGTGTTACAGGGTTACCCCAGGAACCTGTAATCCCATGTCAGAATGGATTGCAAAGAAAAACGAAAGCTGATGGTCGGATGCCAGGTCTGGTTGTCCAACTCCCAGTTCAGTAAATGTTTACCAAATCCCTATTTGCCAAGCATGTGGAGCATGTGGAGATCAGCCACAACTCCACATTCTTCAAGGACCTTGGAGCTTAATTTGCATATCGCTAGCATTTGAATTGAATTGATGTCTTTAAGTGAGTTTGTGTCTTCCCCTCCTTGGTGTAAAGGTGTGGATTCACATCTCTTGTGTCCTTAGGTTTCTATTGGGTGCCTGGGCTAGAAGTCTTGGCTTGCTCTCTAAGCCCTTTATCCACTGATTTATGGGTCTCTGAGAAAGAACCTTCTGTTGTGCTGGTTAATAATACAGTGCCTTCTTTATGGTGCCTAATGGTTTACAAGAATGCTTAAACGTGTCTTCACTCATTTGGTCTTTCAGTAACCCTGGGAGGACAGGAGGGTGCAGATTGAGATTCCCATTTTACAGTCGAGGGACTTGAGGTAAGAAGCCAGGCTGCTAGTAGGTGGCCCATTCCACGTTGACCTCCAGGCCTTCTGACTCCAAGTTCAGTGCTCTCGCCCTCCTGGCTCAGTTTCGTTCACTTGCTGAACACGTGGTGTGTGTCCGGTGCAGTTCTAGCCTGGAGCTGTGATGGTGGAGAGGTAGGTGAGGTCCTTGCTCTCATGCAGCTTCCATTCTTATGGCAGCAGCAGCAGCAGAAGCCAGTAAATGAATGGAAATAAGTACTCTGAAAACAGTAAAACAGGGTGTCATAGAGAGTAACTTCTCCATGGGGGTGCTGTCACTTAAACTGGGTGGTCCAAGAAGGTTACTCTAAGATGATGACATTTTCGCTGAGCTTTGTGGCCAGCCATTTGAAAATGGCAGAAGAGCAGGGGTAAAGCCTCTGAGGTGGGAATAAGGTTGGTAAATTTGGGGAACCAAAAGAAGACTCAGAGTGGCTGGAGCAAGTGGGCGTGTGGGGGATTGGTGGGGGTGAGGCTTCAGGTCATGCAGGGCCTGTAGCCCAGAGCACGGAGGTAGGCTTTTATTCCAGAAGCAATGGGAAAGCATTGAAGGCTTTAAGAAGGAAGTGATATGATCTGTTTTGTGTTTTTTAAAACTCACTTTGGCCTCTGTGGCCAGCGAATTTTAAGAGGTATAAGAATGGCAGCCTGGACAGTCATGCAGAGGCCAAGTGAGAGGTGATGGTGGCTTTCTAGGGTGTTGGCAGTAGAGATGGTATAAGAGGATGGATTGGGGATGTGTCGTGGAGGTGAAACCAGCGGGATGGTGGTTGAGGGCAAGGAATCATAGATGATTCCTGGGTTTTTGGCCTGAGCAATTAGGTAGATGTTGGTGGTGCCATCTGCCTTGAAAATGATAAGACAGCTTTTTGGTAAAGTGCCCTGTGTGGAAGAATTAGCTCTGGTTCCTGTGAACCCTTGGAGGAGAGGCACAAGGTATAAACATCCCACCTAGAGCCTCTGGGGAGGAGATCCTACAGGATAGACAGCCAGGTGTGTCTGTTTGAAGCCTCCCCCAGGACATCAGAAGCCCTACTTTTCTTGAAGTCTGGCTCTTTGCCAGCTTGTGGAGTGGCAGGTGCGGGCTGTGCCAGGGCAGTGCCCATCTGTTTCATTGCTGTTGGCGTTGCTGTCCGAACTCAAGATCTTTGCTGATGAAGGTTCCTGGGGGAAGGCTGGCCAACTCTGGGAGACAGAAGGGAATCACTTGTGAAGTTCAGTGCCTCAAATGGCCACAGTCTGCCTGCCAAAGTGGTTCTTTCTTGGCCACCAAATGACATTTCCAAAGTTTCAGAGCTTTTGATTTGGGAATCCCTTGAGAAGCTGTTGTGTTCTACTAGAACTCCGAGCATCCTTGAATGGAGTATCTCTTCTGAGCAAGGGAATTTGAGCCTTCTTTCCATTTATGCTAATAACTGCCTCGGTAAATTTAGACTTCACAATGTTGTAGATTCCGCACTGTGAATAGTAAGACTAGTAATTCACCACCTCCGCTTGTCTAGCTTTGTTTTCAGTTTAGAATGCTCTTTCCTCCACATTCTTGTGTACTAATGTTTAGTTAGTTGCGATCATGTGGCACATGTATTTTACCTAGTTTACAGATGAAGCATTGAGAGGGCATTCATTTTGGTCAATAATATTAGATACTTGGTAGGTGCAGGGCTAGGTAGATCCTGTTGGTCCAAGGCTGTTCTGTATGATCAAGGCACCCATGTGCCCTGAGAGCTTATTAGAAATGTAGAATTTATGTCTAGATATAGTCAACCAGTCTGCATTTTACCAAGACGTGCCCCTAGGGTGTTTTCTGGGTACATTAAAGCTGGTGATGCACCTCTTCAGTAATAAGTCACTAAACTAGGACTTAACCAAACATAATGGTAATAAAAGTACAGGCTTCCCTTGTTTTATTGTGCTTCACAGATACTGCATTTTTTACAATTTGAAGGTTTGTGGCAACCCTGCGTTGTCAGGTGATGGTTAACATTTTTGGGGGCAATAAAGTATTTTTAAATTAACTGCATTTTAATTAAACAATTACATTGTTTTGTTAGACATAATACTCTTGCACACTTAATAGACAACAGTATAGTGTAAACATAACTTTTATATGCTCTGGGGTACCAAAAAATTTGTGTGACCTGCTTTATTCCAAGATTTGCTTTATTATAGTTGTCCGGAGCCAAATCTGTAGTATCTCCAAGGTATGCCTGTAACAGGAATAGCTCACATTTATTGATCCAAATGCTGTCCTTTCTTTACACGCCTTGTCTCGTTTAGTCCTCACAGCAGCCTGGTAAGTGAGTACTGTGATGAATCCCATTTTCCAGAAGAGGAAAGTAGAGGCACAGAAAGTCAGATAACTTACCCAGGCCTGCTGACTCCAGATCCACTGCCCTTCCAGCCCCTCCTTGTTCATCTGTTTTTCAGATGGGCAGCACCTCCCTGATGTCTTGTCAAAGGCCTTTCTTTCCCTTTTGTACCCAGGTGACTAACTTCAAATGCTGATGAAGGAAAAGTGACTTCACAGAATGACTGAAGAAATCAGGGGAAAAACCCCTGGTGTTTGAATATAATTCTGGATGTCAATTACTTGACTGACAGGCATCAGACAGATAATCTGATTACTGAGATAGGCTACCTCTCCCTCTTCTTAGCTCTAACTCAGGCCTGAAACATGAAGCAGGTAGGCACTGTGAGCTTGTATTCTGAGTCATTCAGGGCTGAACTGCTTCTTGATTCTGGTGATAACATCAGTACCAATGAGGAGAAGCTGGCTAAAGTCCTATGCCACCAGCTAACTAATTGCAAAAGATTCCCTTTGTTGAGCCTCAGCTCTCCCTGTCTGTTGGGTGGGATTTTCCTTTCAATATCCCCTTATCTCACAATCTTAGAAAGAGTTCTTGATCAAAGCCTATACCATCACAGGAAATTCTGGTGTGCAAAGGCAGTGGGATCTGGGTGGAGACGAATTATAAGCACAATTCTGCCGTTTGCTGTGTTACCCAAGGCAAGTAACTCAGCGTCTCTGGCCCTCAGGATCTGTATAGTCAAAATGGACATGGGATCGTCTTCCAAGGCTCTTCCAGCGCTGCCTGAAAGACAGCTTTGAGTTGGGTAATCTCTTCCTTTTCCTTGGTGACTTGATGCAGTGCTTTCTCCCAGGCCTTCCAGGGTGGGGCTTTGAGACCTCTGTCTTGGCAGTCAGAGATCTTTACCATCAGCTCATCTTATCAGCACAGACATCTGCATTGCTGCTTGGGATGTTCTTGTTTAAGGCTCAGTTAATCTTGGTGACACACTGTGTTTCCTCACTTTGTCACACTGATAGCAGATGGAGAGCTCTTCACACACAGGCACATCTATCTTTAGCACGCTGGTTTATTTAAATCATAGTTTGCATTAGAGAGCATCAGTGATAATTGTGGTGGGTGTGGCTTTATTTTTATAATTTTTGGCAAGATATTTGCAGCAGTTGCATTTTGTCATATTTGAACATAGTGTATAAATGGAAGTGGGTCCAAGTGAAATAGAAATTGTAATAGATTCTTTGGAGCTGAGACTGGACATGCTGTTACCCACCCTGGGGTCCTTAGCATACCCTTCAGCACTGGTTTCTGGAAGGACTTGCTTTGAGGCTTTCATGTGTGATATAAATTAAACAGAGGCTAAAGCTCATACTGTCTCCAGCAGCATAGGGGACTGTAGTAATCATTACTTTATAACACATTTCAATAACCTAAGCAAAAAAGTCTAGCTAGTAAATCATAAAAGATTCCATCCAGATAAGATAAAACGTCAGCTTGAGTTACTTAAGATAACCGCAAGAAGATAGTTCTTGGTGGAAATAGTTACTGGTTTTGCAAGGTCTGCAATAGCAGGACAGATTCTAGCCTAAGAAATACATGGTGCTTTTCCCTCCTTATTTCTTCAGTTGTTAGCATTTTTAAAAAATATTTCCCCCCCTTGACTATAAAAATAATTTCCACTGAGGAAAAATGAGGAAAATCCTAAAAAGATTAACTAAGATTCACCCAGAAATAACTACTGTTAAATCATCTTACTGTCCAAAGGAAAATGTATTCCTAAATGTGTTTTATCTCATGGATATGCAGTTCTTACCTAGTTCCCTAATCATTGTCATTTAGGCTGGTTTCAATACTTAATTCTATGAGTAATGCCACAGTCAACATCTTAAGGATTATCTTTGCATAAACTTGTATTTATGTTTCTAATGATGTTTTTAAAATTAAAACAATGTTTTGGTTGTGGTGGGTTTTCTTTGCTGCTCACAAGCTTTCTCTAGTTGTCAAGAGTGGAGGCTCCTCTCTAGTTGCAGTGCTCAGGCTTCTCATGGTGGCGTCTCTTGTTGCAGAGCACAGGCAGCGGGCTTTCATAGTTGCTGTATGTCATATGGAATCTTCCCGGACCAGGGATCGAACCCATGTCCTCTGCACTGGCAGGTGAATTCTCATCCACTGTACCACCAGGGAAGTCCAAGTTTTTTTTTTTTTTTNAGTGGAGGCTCCTCTCTAGTTGCAGTGCTCAGGCTTCTCATGGTGGCGTCTCTTGTTGCAGAGCACAGGCAGCGGGCTTTCATAGTTGCTGTATGTCATATGGAATCTTCCCGGACCAGGGATCGAACCCATGTCCTCTGCACTGGCAGGTGAATTCTCATCCACTGTACCACCAGGGAAGTCCAAGTTTTTTTTTTTTTTTTCTAACGAGGATCATTTTTTAAAGTTTTTATTGAACTTGTTACAGTATTATTTCTGAATTTTATGTTTTGGTTCTTTGACCTGGAGGCATGTGGGAACTTATTTCCTGGACCAGGGATTGAACCGGTACCCCCTGCAGTGGAAGGCAAAGTCTTAATTAACCACTGGACCCCCAGGGGAGTCCCCTCCTGATTTCTTTAAACTGGATCCTTGTTAAAAAAAAAAAAATGTAATTGTAAAGGCAGCCTCCTAAATAATGTTTTTAACAAGATAGTGTCTAAACGAAGTTGAAAAGGCAGCCATTAATAGTTGAGTCGGGAGGGATTACCTTTAAAAAAGGTGTTCTGATTTCAGTTTCAGCTTACCGGTCCACTTGCAGATGTCTTTTCAGATAGTTGCTCTCAAAGTGTATTTCCAGTTTTGCATTTGGAGATGTTCATTTAACATTTCATAACCATTTTTCCGTATTTTCATGTTTAGTAATTATGAACTAGTAAACTTTCCCTAGCAGTGGGCACTGATGATGTTTCTGGCTTTTAATAATCACATATAGTGCTGTGGTGAGCATCTTTGCTTCTCTGCCAGCCTCATAAGAGAACAATTCTAAATAAATTAGTTTAGGGAAAGTTAGAACTTTATGAAGTTCAAAAGGAAAACTGTACCTTTTCCTTCTTAAAATTTGATTAGGACCCTCTAAAAATATCTTAAAAAAAAGAAGCTTCATGAGATATAATTCACATACCATTAGGTATCTTTTAATAACTTTTGTCAGCTTTCTTTGCTGTCTCCTTAATCTGTTTTTTTTTCTTCTTTTATTTAATTATTTGACTGTACCGGATCTTAGCTGCAGTTCACAGGATCTCCGATCTTCGTTGTAGAATGTGGAATTCTTAGTTGTGGCATGTGGGATCTAGTTTCCTGACCAGAGACTGAACCTGGGCCCCCTGCATTGAGAGCATGGAATCTTAGCCACTGGACTATAGTGAAGTCCCTGTTTTTCTTTTTGATACAGAATTCCTTGTGAGTAGGACTCAGAACATGAGACTTTAACATTTAAACCCTTCATTCTCTGAATAGACTATTGGCTGGTGACATTAACCAGAAATACTGTATGTATGTTACCAGTTTTGTGCAGTGGATGAGCTGTGAGAGCAAGCATGTCTTTATGGAATCAGGCAGTGAACCATGATAGTTTTGATGGACTTCCGGAGAGGAATTTTTAAAATGTAGCCAATTCATTATATTACTGAAACACCCTGTGATTTATGGGATATTCTGTTTGATCTTTGGAAACTGTTTACTATAAAGGTAGCATATGTAGGCAGCTTCTCTAACATGAATATACACACCAGAATCACTAGAGATGTTGATAATGGGACTCTGATTTTGAGGATTTAGATGGGATTAGATTCTAGAGGTTAAACGAGGATTTTAGGTGACACTCCGATACAACATCCTAAATTCTGTTGAGCTGACACTGTGAGAGTTATTGCTTCTGAAACTTTTGGCTCTTCTGATTATGTCAAGAAGAGTATTTGGTTCCAGTCTTTCTTAACATGTGCTGAGTTCCCTTTCTAACCAAGGGAGATCAGTTCTGGGGCCTTAGGTAAGCTAGTTATTTAGTTTGAATTTAGTAACACTGTTGTGTGTCCTTATATTTATTTTCAGTTACCGTCCATTTACAAGTGATACAGGTTTTCCATTTATGGTAGTGATAGAAAGTTTCTTATAAAAAGAAATGTATTAAAAGTAGGTTTAATGCAAAATCTTAACTCAATAATGGTACAGATAGTGTATGGGTATGGCAAAAACTGTGAAGTCAGATGACTGACATTTAGGACATGCTGGTGCGGAAAAAGGCCATGAACTTTGGAGCCAGGTCGCCCTGGTTTCTGCTTACTTGGCTGCTGATTATCTCAGTCTGCCATGTTGCTTCTCTCTCCAATATCCAAGGTTTTTCACTCCCGTAAATTGGGTCAGGGCAGAGGCTCCTCCTGTAGGCCAGGCATCGTCACGCTTGTCCTTCTCTGATCCTCACATGACCCCAAGTAGCCGGGCATTCATGATAGTCCCATTTTGCAGGGGAGGAAATAGGCTCAGAGGGGTCAGGGAACTTGCATGGAGTCCCAGAGCTGGGAATGGTTGGACTGGGTTTCAATCCCTGGTGTGTCTGAACCTCTCTTTTGTTATTCCAGGCCGCCTCCCTCCTTCAAATACAGAGTTTGTTGTGGCTGTCTGCCCAGCTGCCTGGCTGATTAAAAGGACAAGTCACTGTGTACACTCATCATCACTACAGTATTATTGACAATAGCCAAGAGGTGCAAGTAGCCTGCATGTCCATGGCCATATCAATGGATAAAGAAAATATGGTATATGCTACAATGGGATGTTATTTAGCTTTTAAAAGACAGAGATCTTGTCACATGCTACAATACGAATGAACCATGAGGTTGAATGATAGTTTCCAGGGGCTGGGGAGACAGGGAGGTGGGGAGTTGCTGTTTGATAGGTATAGAGTTTCAGTTTGGCAAGATGAAAAAGTTCTAGAGATCTGTTGCACAACACTGTGAATATCATTACTGAACTGTACACTTAAAACTGGTTGTGAAGATACATTTTATAATATGTGGGTTTTTTTTTTCTTTTAACCACAGTTAAAATTTTCTTAAAAGTTAAACAAAAAAGTGCCATTGGTCAGAAGGCAGTCTGTTTTTTCTTCCATTTAGGAAACTCTCAAGCATACATAAAAATAGAATAGTGTAATGAACCATGAACCCATTACCCAGCTCCAGCAGTTATCAGCACATGGCAGTTCTGGTTCACCTGTGACCTTTTATCCACCCCACTGACCTCACCCATGATTATTTTGGTTCCAGACAGTATGTCACTTTTATCTGAAAATGCTTTTGTGTGTATCCCTTAAGAGTAAGAACCTTCTTTAAAAATACTGTCTTTACACTTAAAAAGTAACGATAGTTCCTTAACATCATCTGATGTTTAGGGTTCGAAGTTTCTTGATGGTCTCATATATTTTTAATAATCAGCTTGTTCAAATCAAAATCTAGAAAAGGGTCCTACTCAAGGACCACATGTTGTATTTGGTTGATTAAGTTTCTGACATCACAGTATAAATTTTAAGCGGAGAGACTGTTTCATTTCTTTGCTGGATCAGTACATTGAACAGGAAGTTCCTGGCAGGCAGGCTCTTCCAGCTTCATAGCTTAGTGGTAGTTCAGAGCATTGGCCCTGAATGTCAGAGTCGTGTGGACGTTGGGTGCCCTGTGGGTAAGAGGATAGATGGTATAGCCAGGAGAGTGGGTAAGACCCACTGTCAAAAGGACATGCATAGCCTTAAAACCTCGAGCAGTAGCTTCTACTAAGAACCCCCACATATAGTTAAAGGCATATTCGTTCATGGTGTATGCTCAGTCCTGTCTGACTCTTCACAACACTGTGGACTGTAGCCCACCAGGCTCCTCTGTCCATGGAATTTTCCAGGCGAGAATACTGGAGTATTCTTTTCCTCCTTCAGGGGATCTTCTAGACCCAGGGATCAAACCCTCATCTCTTGCATCTTCTTCATTGGCAGGCAGATTCTTTACCATTGAGCCACCTGGGAAGCCCAGTGTTCAGGACATTCACTGCAGCATTGTTTGTACTAACCAAAAACTTTTGCAAAGACCAAAAACTGTTGGAGTTTCCCTCAGTGGGGAACTGATCAAATACATTATCAGGCAATTGTACTGTGGTATCTAAGCAGCTACTTAAAAGGTGGGGACAGGGGTGAGGGTTGGAGGAATGGGAGGTTTCTCCAAAATCTATAAAGTAAGATAGAGAATGATGATATATACTTACTTACACCTCAATTTTAAAAGTGGGAAAGCAATGTTTGTATTAGTTAAGATATATTAAGCATGAATATATCATATATTAATGTTTGCATATGCTTCAAGTATCTCCCCAAGGGTAGGAGGAAGATTTATTTGTTCACTGTATATACAACTTGAATTGTTTTAATCTCTGCATATATTGATACACATGTATCTGCATGTGTATATGTTTAGTGAGTTTAGAGTTTTTCAGTAAGACAAACGTGGTTTTAAATCCTGACTGTACCATTTAACTGCTGTGACCTTGAGCCAATAAATTGCTCTGAGCCTCCCATCCTTGTTTTTAAAATAAGGTTAATACCTATTCCTCAAAAGGTGATTTTGAGGATTAGAAGAGGTATATACATTAAGTGCTTAATGAGTCGTGACTGTTGAATACAAGGAAGCCCCAGACCCACACTGATTCTGAATTAGTGTCCCCTAGACTTGAATATATTTTTTATGAATGTTTTGGTTTCTTTGCCTCTTTTCCTCGCTAGATAAGTGCTTTCTTTGTTTGCCTGTTGGGGTCATCAAATGACGGAGCTCATGGCGGCAATTTGAATTCGGGGCAGGCATTTATGTAATCATGTTTCTTGTCTGTGACCTTTCTAGGTTTCTTTCCAGATAAGTAGTCTGTCATCCTAAGACACATAAGCTGAAACCAAGGTACTAGACCTCTTTCTCCCAAAGAAAAAATATTTTTATTGCCATCTCCCTGCTTGATTGTAAGAAACGAAATACGCATACTTATCACAAAGGCCAAAGAAAACAAAAACAGTAATTTGCAAGCTCACCCCCAGAGATCAATATTATTTGCCTTTCTTGAGGGTTTATTATGTATCTTGGACTAGACTGAGCATTTAACATTTATTAGCTTACTTAGTCCTTATAACAGTTCTTTATGGTAGGTGTTGTTACTAATTCCATTTTATAGAAGAAACTATGACACTGTAACTTTCTCGAGATGTTATAGCTGAGTGGCAGAGCAGAATTTCAAATCCTGACCTGCTGAATGTTCAAGTTCATGCTTGAATGGTGTGTCTTGTCTTTGCAGTTTCCTTCACATCTGTTTCTGCACTTGTGCACGCACATGTAGACATAAATTGCATCATAGTAACTGTCCTGTTGGGTAGCCTGCTTTTTCCCTCCCAACAAGATGTCAGGAACATCTTCCCTTGTGTAAGTAGTAGAGATTTATTACCATTCTTAATGATAGCATAATTTCCCATTGTAGAGATATGTCATAATCTAACCAGTTCCTTATCAATGAGTGTTTAAGTGGTCAGAGATACAGTTGAGATAAACGTAAAGTGTATGTACATCTTGCACATGTATTCAGTTATTCACTGATGGCCTTAAAATAGTAGCAAAAAATGGAGTTGCTGTTTCAAGGGAGTATTACATTTCAAGTATTGCATTTCAATGTTTTTATATATATATATATTTTTTTTTTTAGCATGTGTGACATGCAGGATCTTAGTTCCCCAACCAGGGTTTGAATCCATGCCCCCTGCAGTGGATATGTGGGATCTTAACCATTGGACTGTCATGGAAATCCCTTCAGTTTTTTGATACTGATTGCTCAAATGCCCTTAAATAATTTGTGCCGGTTTGAAATGCTGTGGCTCTTATATTACTGTAAGAGATAGTTTGAAAGTGTTTAGACAGAGCACTCAACTGTTTGGCTTACAAAAAAAGATTCCCTTATGTTTATAAACAGTGCCTGTAATAACAATATATATCATTAGTCTGTTATTTTGATGTCTTTTTTCTGAGTGCCTTTTATGGCTGAGGCTACACGACACGTAACGTTGACATTAGAACGTTAAAGACTCCGTGGCTGTAGACCTCGCAGAAGCTCTTTTATGGCACTTCCCCATGAAGTGGGAAGAAATAGCTTTACTCCTAGGGCCCTTGTTCATTAGTTAAAGCATTCTATTAACGTTATATTCGTGGTGGTCAGTGAAAGTGGATAGATGAAAGGAAAATGAGTTTTAACATCTGGATATAGTTTAATTTCACAAAAATTTTCCATCTTTTTTCCTCCCCTCATTTGATTTTAAGACTGGGTAATATATTTACATGATTCAAGAGGTATAAAAGGATATACACTGTAAAGCCTCCCTTCGGCTCTTGGCCTTTAGCTACCAGTGTTGTTATCTGGCTCTTGCGTATTCCTCCAGATACATTTTATGTACATAGAAGCAGATATAGAACTATTCTCTCAACACAGATTCCATGTCCTTTTAAAAGTTCTCCAGGCAGGGATGTTATTTTTTCAATTGGAGATGAATAATCTTGTTTTGAAAATTGCGCAATTCCCATTTTGATAACTGGCCGTCATGGGAACCAGAGACCCAGAGTTGAGCTTGCTCTCTTGATGTTGGTTCAGGGATTGGCAAACAAGGAGTCCTGATCCTTCAGAACAATTAGCAGCAGTTGCGAAAGAGCAGTGTTGATGGTGATGAGGTGGATACAGAGTAGAAACAGCTGCTTCCCCTGAGAGAAAGCTGCACACGGACTTGGTTTGGGCTGGTTAATAGGGCATCACTTTTTCTTCTTGTCTGAGTGTTGCGGTGCTTTTCCGCTGGGCTCTGTGATCTGTGGCTTGGGTTGCCTTCCAGATACTCTGAGTCCTTGAACTCCAGGCCAGGCAGTTGGCAGGTGTTTACCTGATCTGACCTTAGAGAACACTGCGTTGGAATGCATCCATTAAAGGTGTATTAGTATGCACTGTGTACCCACGGGGTACCCTTCCTTGCAGGGCTGTTCCTGCAAGGAACAGTGAATTGCCCAGTGAACTGCCAGACCTTTATTTTTTTCCCATTTAGAGATACCACATGCTTGTTAGAGAAAATCTGGAAAATATAGAAAGGTCGAGGGAGCAGGGAAAATCTCCTGTATGCAGTCCCATCTCACAGAGTGGACCACTACTGCTGTTTTGATATGTGTCTTATTTTTATACAATTGTGATTGCTTGTATTTAATTTTGTAAACTGCTTCTTCATTTATGCTAAGCATATTCCATGTCATTAAAGAGCCTTGGTAAGTGTCATTTAAAAAGATGGACTAGCATGACAAGCAGAGCAGGCGATGGCACCCCACTCCAGCACTCTTGCCTGGAAAATCCCATGGATGGAGGAGCCTGGTGGGCTGTAGTCCATGGGGTCGCTAAGAGTCACACACGACTGAGCGACTTCACTTTCACTTTTCAGTTTCATGCATTGGAGAAGGAAATGGCACCCCACTCCAGTGTTCTTGCCTGGAGAATCCCAGGGACGGGAGGGCCTGGTGGGCTGCCATCTATGGGGTCGCACAGAGTCGGACACGACTGAAGTGACGCAGCAGCAGCATGACAAGGGCTTCCCAGGTGTCACAGTGGTAAAGAATCCACCTACCATTTCAGGAGACACAGGAAATACAAAGGACACGGGTTTGATTTCTGGGTCAGGAAGATGCCCTGAAGTAGGAAATGGCAACCTGCCCAAGTATTCTTGCCTGGAAAACGCCATGGACAGAGGAGCCTGGTGGGCTACAGACCACCAGGTCACAAAGAGTTGGACACGACTGAGCGTGCATACATAAATTTGGTCATAGACGGAGATGCCTACAGGAGCCAGGCAGGAAGTGTAAATGAGCAAAGTATGCTGGGTGTGAGACAGTAGGAAGTGTGAGCTGGGGAGGATTGGGTGGTTGGGCCCATCATTGGGCGGCTAAGCGGTCATTCAGCTCCCATTGCTGGCACTTGGGGCCTGGGCCAGGTGCCATCAGGATATTCCCATTCTTCTAGAGAAGCAGAAATCCTGTCTGTTTTAATGTGAAATTGCTATTGGTTTTTTGTTTGTTTTAGGTTTTTTTTTTTTTTCCAGAAATCTTAAACATTCAGAGAATAATATAGGAAGCAGAATTGACAGTTGTTAATGTTTTCTCTTATTTGCTTCAAGCCTTATAACCTGCTTCTATTTGTTTTTAAGAGAAATGATAAAGTATTACAGATAAAATTACAAAATTCTTTACATTTCTTGTTCCATTCTCTACATTTCACTCTCCAGTTTTAGTAGGCACTATCATAAATTATTGTATATCCTTCTATTCCATTTTTGGGGATACTTGCTGCTGCTGCTAAGTCACCTCAGTCGTGTCCGACTCTGTGTGACCCCATAGACGGCAGCCCACCAGGCTTCCCCGTCCCTGGGATTCTCCAGGCAAGAATACTGGAGTGGGTTGCCATTTCCTTCTCCAATGCATGAAAGAGAAAAGTGAAAGTGAAGTAGCTCAGTCTGTCCGACTGTTAGCGACCCCATGGACTGGAGCCCACCAGGCTACTCCGTCCATTGGATTTTCCAGGCAAGAGTACTGGAGTGGGGTGCCATTGCCTTCCCCGTTGGGGATACTTACATATATATAAATGCAAATCCATGAACATATCGTTTTCTAATTTTTTAGTCATAATTGTCATTCTGCAGCTTGCTTTTTTACTCAACCTGTTTTCTTTCTTTAAAAAAAAAAAAAAATTTACTTGGCCGTACCAGGTCTTAGTTGGCGTGTGAAATCTTTCTAGTTACAACATGTGGGATCTAGTTTCTGGACTAGGGGTCAAACCTGGGCCCCCAGTGTTGGGAGCACAGAGTTTTAGTTCCTGGACCATGAGGAAAGGCTCAACCTGTTTGTTTATTAATGTAAATATATGTAACTAATTCAGAGTTGACAGACTTTTTCTATGACAGATCAGGATTTTAGGTTTTGTGGGCCACACTGTCTCTGCTACAGCTACTCAGCTCTGCTGTTTTGTAGCTAATACAGCCATAGATAATATGTAAGCAAAGGGATATGGCTGTGTTCCAATAAAACTTTATTTACAAAAGCTGGCTGTGGGCTGGATTTGGCCTGTGGGCTGTCATTTGCTAACTCCTGCTCCAATTTATTCCTTTTAAATACTGAATAACATAATATGTGTAGCATGAGTGTACAATCTTTTATTTTTCAGTTCCTCTATAAATGGATGATTAGGTTGTTTCCAGTTTTCTACTGTTGTAGCAATGCTGCAGGAAGCATCCTTTTCTGTGTTTCCTTGTGCGTATGTGCAAAGGTTTTTCACCAAGGCATATACAGATATAGAGGTAGAATTGCTGGGGGGTTTGTTTTATTTTTTTTTTTAAACAGTGGTTGGGCCAAATAAAATTGGCTTCAGGTAGAATGTGACCAGTTTTGTGACCTGTGTTCTAGAATCTCTATAGGAAGCCAATAGTTATGATCATCCAAATCCACACCTAGTTCTAGAATTTGTTGTGGACTCCTTGACAGCACAGGTGAGAGGGCGTGAATCCAAACACGAAAGATTCTGGAAGAGAGTGGTTGCCCTGAGAAATGTGCAGCTGATTTCCTCAGCAGACAAGAGAGGTGAAGTTGGACAAAGACTCGGTTTTTCACGTGTAGTAGCCATTCTCATGGTGGTTAACAGTGGGATGACAAGTTCAAGCAGAGGAGGTGTTCGGGATAAAGATGCTGAGCTGCTGACCTGTGGTTTCGCCTTTCCTGGCAGTGCTGTGAGTTCCTTTAAAGATTTATCACTGTAATTAGACAGACCAGAAGAAGAAGGAGGAAGGTAATAAAGACTATCAGGGCATCCTTCCAAGAAAACCCTCTCCTTTGAGGAGGACCCACAGCAAGATTTTAAGCTCTGGTGGCAGGAAATTAAATTAGTCCATCTTCCTGATGTAATATGTCAATAGTACAGGACTAGTTCAGCCAAGCTCAGTGAGTTCAGGAAAGAAATGATGTTCTGTGTTCCAAGTCAAGGAGATTTAATTAAGTGGACTCAGACTTTGGGAATTCCTTCTTTTTAAAAGCTTTTTAAGGTTACTGTGGGTCATTATCATTCCTTTGTTTTTATTGTTTTAGAGAACTCAAAAATATACAGGGCTGTAACAGAAGCAGCTGAACATCAACATCTGCATGAAAGCCTGCTGCAGGCTTTTTAGTTTTATTAGAGAGGCTTGGGGTCACATTGTTTTCATAGGTAAAACCTCTCCCTAGGTATGAAATGCAGAAGAATCGGTCCTCTCCAGTGACCTGTTCCCCATCCCCCTCTTTTGTTTCTTATTCCTTGGAGCCTCAGCTCTTGTCTAACCATCCCATGTGCTACAGCAGAGGCCTCCCCAAAGGAGGCTCTGGGGCCTGGGGTTCGGGCTTGGCACCTAGAGAGCTTTTAGGCCTCTGTTGAAGTGGAGGGAGAGACAGGCAAGGGATCAGCCATGGCTGTAGCTTGGGGGCCATTCCCCTGGAAAAGAAAAGGAGACGTAGTAACCTGGCCATTCTGATCTGATTCGAAGCATCCGGCGAAATTCTAGTAGCTTCTAGAAGGTGATGAATGAAAGGCTGCCTTTTACATAGTTTTCTTTAAATGACTTGATATTTACTTTTAACTGGACATTTCCTGGAGAAGGAAATGGCAGCCCACTGCAGTATTCTTGCCTGGAGAATCGCAGGGACAGGAGAGCACGGCAGGCTACTGTCCATGGGGTCGCAAGAGGCGGATAAACTTAGCGACTACACTGCAAACCACCACAGTTGAGCATTGATTAAGTATTTGGATCTCAGTTTGAGCTGATTTTTTTTTTAAGGATGATGACTACAAATTGAACAAGAGAAAATTTTAGTCTAGTGATATTTAATGCATAAAATTAGGCTTCCTTGGTGGCTCAGCAATAAGGAGTTCAGTTCAGTCCAGTTCAGTCGCTCAGTCGTGTCCGACTCTTTGCAACCCCATGAATCACAGCACGCCAGGCCTCCCTGTTCATCACCATCTCCTAGAGTTCACTCAGACTCACGTCCATCGCGTCCGTGATCCCATCCAGCCATCTCATCCTCGATCGTCCCTTTCTCCTCCTGCCCCCAATCCCTTCCAGCATCAAAGTCTTTTCCAATCAGTCAACTCTTCTCATGAGGTGGCCAAAGTACTGGAGTTTCAGCTTCAGCATCAGTCCTTCCAAAGGAATCTCAGGGTTGACCTCCTTCAGAATGGACTGGTTGGATCTCCTTGCAGTCCAAGGGACTCTCAAGAGTCTTATCCAACACCACAGTTCAAACGCATCAATTCTTTGGCGCTCAGCCTTCTTCACAGTCCAACTCTCACATCCATACATGACCACAGGAAAAACCATAGCCTTGACTAGACAGACCTTAGTCGGCAAAGTAATGTCTCTGCTTTTGAATATACTATCTAAGTTGGTCATAACTTTTCTTCCAAGGAGTAAGCGTCTTTTAATTTCATGGCTGCAGTCACCATCTGCAGTGATTTTGGAGCTCAAAAAGATAAAGTCTGACACTGTTTCCACTGTTTCCCCATCTATTTGCCATGAAGTGATGGGACCGGATGCCATGATCTTCATTTTCTGAATGTTGAGCTTTAAGCCAACTTTTTCGCTCTCCCCTTTCACTTTCATCAAGGGGCTTTTTAGCTCTTCTTCACTTTCTGCCATAAGGGTGGTGTCATCTGCATATCTGAGGTTATTGATATTTCTCCCGGCCTTCTTGATTCCAGCTTGTGTTTCTTCCAGTCCAGCGTTTCTCATGATGTTGATGCCTCTCCCCTTTCACTTTCATCAAGAGGTTCTTGAGTTCTTCTTCACTTTATGCCATAAGGCTGGTGTCATCTGCATATCTGAGGTTATTGATATTTCTCCAAGCAATCCTGATTCCAGCTTGTGCTTCATCCAGTCTGGCATTTCGCATGGTGTATTCTGCAGATAAATTAAATAAACAGGGTGACAATATACAGCCATGATATACACCATTCCCAGTTTGGAATCAGTCTATTGTTCCATGTCCAGTTCTAAAAGTTGCTTCTTGACCTGCAGACAGATTTATGAGGAGGCAGGTCAGGTAGCCTGGTATTTCCATCTCTTGGAGAATTTTCCATAGTTTATTGTGATCCACACAGTCAAAGGCTTTGGCATAGTCAATAAAGCAAATGTTTTTTTCTGGAACTCTCCTGCTTTTTTGATGATCCAGCAGATGTTGGAAATTTGATCTCTAGTTCCTCTGTCTTTTCTAAATTCAGCTTGAACATCTGGAAATTCATGGTTCACATATTGCTGAAGCCTGGCTTGTGGAATTTTGAACATTATTTTGCTAGCGTGAGAGATGAGTGCAATTGTGGTAGTTTGAATATTCCTTGGCATTGCCTTTCTTTGGGATTGGAATGAAAACTGACCTTTTCCAGTTCTGTGGCCACTATTGAGTTTTCCAAATTTGCTGGCATACTGAGTGCAGCAGTTTCACAATATCATCTTTTAGGATTTGAAATAGTTCACCAGAAATTCCATCACCTCCACTAGCTTTGTTCAGAGTGAAGATTCCTAAGGCCCACTTGACTGCATTGCAGGATGTCTGTCTCTAGGTGAGTGATCACACCATAGTGGTTATCTGAGTCATGAATATCTTTTTTGTATAGTTAT
The DNA here is from genome assembly GCA_006410675.1 of Oreotragus oreotragus. Lineage (NCBI taxonomy): Eukaryota > Metazoa > Chordata > Mammalia > Artiodactyla > Bovidae > Oreotragus > Oreotragus oreotragus. The sequence goes on from SJYX01003244.1 coordinate 42,496, forward strand.
TCCGTGTATTCCTTAGGATACGATATGTATCTTTCTCTTTCTGCCTTACTTCACACTGTATAAGAGGTTCTATGTACATCCACCTCATTAAAACTGACCCAAATGCATCCCTTCTTATGGCTGAATAATATTTCATCATATATATGTACCACAACTTCTTTCTCCATTCATCTGTCAATGAACATCTAGGTTGTTTCCATGTTCTAGCTATTGTAAATAGTGCTGCAATGAACAATTTGATACATGTGTCTTTTTCAGTTTTTATTTTGTCAGGATTCATGCCTAGGAGTGGGATTGCTGGGTCATATGGTGGTTTTATTCCTAGTTTTTAAAGGAATCTTCATACCTTCTTCTATAGTGGCCGTATCAATTTACACCCCCACCAGCAATGGAAGAGTGTTCCCTTTCCTCCACACTCTCTCCAGCATTTATTGTTTGTAGACTTTTTGATGAGGACCATTATGACCAGTGTGACGTGATATCTCTTTGCAATTTTGATTTGCATTTCTCTAGTAATGAGCGATGTTGAGCATCTTTTCATGTGTTTGTTAGCCATTTGTATGTCTTCTTTGAAGAAATGTCTCTTTAGGTCTTTTTCCCACTTTTTGATCGGGTTGTTTGTTTTTCTGGTATTGAGTTGTATGAGCTGTTTGTATATTTTGGAAATTAATCCTTTATCAGTTTCATTTGCTCTTATTCTCTCCCATTCTGAGAGTTATCTTTTTACCTTGCTTATAGTGTCTTTTGCTGTGCAAAAGCTTTTAAGTATAATCATGTCCTGCTTGTTTACATTTGCTTTTATTTCTGTTACTCTATGAGGTGGGTCATAGAGGATTCATAGAACATCTATGTTTTCCTCTAAGAGTTTTATAGTTTCTGGTCTTACGTTTAAGCCTTTAATACATTTTGTGTTTATCTTTTCATTATTTTACATGTAGCTGTGGAGTTTTCCTGGCACCATTTATTGAAGAGGCTGTCTTTGCCCCATTGTACATTCTTGCTACCTTTGTCAAAAATAAGGTACCCATAGATGCATGGGTTTATCTATGGATTTTCTATCTTGTCCCATAGGTCTATATTTCTGTTTTTTGTGCCAGTACCATACTGTCTTGATGACTGTAGCTTTGTAGTATAATCTGAAGTCAGGAAGGTTGATTCCTCCAGCTCCATTCTTCTTTCTCAAACTGCTTAGGCTATTCTGGATCTTTTGTGTTTATATATGAACTGTGAAATCTTTTTTTCTAGTTCTGTGAAAAATGCAATTGGTAATTTGGTAAGAATCAGGTTGAATCTGTAGATTGTCTTTGACAGTATAGTCATTTTAAAAATATTGATTCTTCTTACCCAGGAGCATGGAATATCTCTCCATGTGTTTGTGTCATCTTTGATTTCTTTCATCAGTGTCTTATATTTTTCTGTGTACAATTCTTTTGTCTTCTTAGGTAAATTTATTCCTAGACACTTAATTATTTTTGTTCCAATGGTGAATGGGATTGATTCCTTAATTTCTCTTTTTGATTTTTCATCGTTAGTATATAGAAATGCAAGTGATTTCTGTGTATTGATTTTGTATCCTGCAACTTTGCTAAATTTGCTGATTAGCTCTAGTAATTTTCTGATACTCTCTTTAGGGCTTTCTATGTACCACATCATGTCATCTGCAAACAGTGAGAGCTTTACTTCTTCTTTTCTATTCTCGATTCCTTTTATTTCTTTTTCTTCTCTGATAGCTTTATCTAGGACTTCCAGAACTATGTTGAATGATAGTGGTGAAAGTGGACATCCTTGCCCTGTTCCTGATCTTAGGGAGAATGCTTTCAGTTTTTCACCATTGAGAATAATGTTTGCTATAGGCTTATCATAAATGGCCTTTATTATGTTGATATAGGTTCCTTCTATGCCCATTTTTTAAAGAGCTTTAATCATAAATTGGTGCTGAATTTTGTCAAAGGCTTTTTCTGCATCTCTTGAGATTCTCATAGAGCTTTTATTTTTCAGTTTATTAATATGGTGTATCACATTGATTGATTTGAATCTTTTGAAGAATCCTTGTATCCCTGGAATAAACCCAACTTGATCATGGTGTGTGAGCTTTTTGATGTGTACCTGAATTCTGTTTGCTAAAATTTTGTTGAGGGTTTTTGCATCTATGTTCATCAGTGAAAATGGCCTGCAGTTTTCTTTTTGTGTGTTGTCTTTGATTTTGGTATCAAGGTGATGGTGGCCTCATAGAATGAGTTTGGAAATGGTCCTTCCTCTGAAATTTTTTGAAAGAACATTAGCTCTTTTCTAAATGTTTGATAGAATTCTCCTGTGGAGCCATCTGGTCCTGGGCTTTTGTTTTTTGGGAGATTTTTTTAAACACAGCTTCAATATCAATGATTGTAATTGGATTGTTCATAATTTCTATTTCTTCCTGGTTCAGTCTTGAAAGATTGAACTTTTCTAAGAATCTGTCCATTTCTTCCAGGTTATCCATTTTATTGCCATATAGTTATTCATAATAACCTCTTATAAATCTTTGTATTTCTGCATTGTTTGTTCTAATTTCTTCTTTTTCATTTCTAATTTTGTTGATTTTATTCTTCTTTTTTCTTGATGAGTCTCGCTAAAAGTTTGTCAGTTTTATCTTCTCACAGAACCAGCTTTTAGTTTTATTAATCTTTCCTATTTTTTTTCATTTCTTTTTAATTTATTTCTGTTCAAATCTTTATGACTTCTTTCCTTCTACTAATTTTGGGGGGTTTTTTGTTCTTTTTCCAGTTGTTTTAGGTGGAAAGTTAGTTTGTCTAATCAATGTTTTTCTTATTTCTTGAGGTAGGATTGTACTGCTATAAACGTCCCTCTTAGAACTGCTTTTGCTGCATCCCGTAAGTATTGAGTTGTCATGTTTTCATTGTCATTTGCTTCTGGAAATTTTTTTATTTCCCTGTTGATTTCTTCAGTAACCTTTTGGTTATTTAGAAATGTGCTCTTTAATCACTATGTACTTGTGTTTCTAACAGATTTCTCCTTATAATGTATATCTTATAATTTATAACAATTCATATTCTTATCATTCATATAATTATAATTTAATTATAATTTGTAATTTATATCTTATAATTTATTTATAATTTATATCTAATCTCATAGTGTTGCTCTCAGAGAAGATGCTTGATACAATTTTTGGTTACATAGATATCTACAATTATTATGTCTTCCTCTTGGATTGATCCCTTGATCATTATGTAGTGTCCTTCCTTATCTCTTATAATTTTCTTTATCTTAAGGCCTATTTTGGCTGATATAAGGATTGCTACTCCAGCTTTCTTTTGCTTCCCATTTGCATGGAATATATTTTTTNATTTTTGGTTACATAGATATCTACAATTATTATGTCTTCCTCTTGGATTGATCCCTTGATCATTATGTAGTGTCCTTCCTTATCTCTTATAATTTTCTTTATCTTAAGGCCTATTTTGGCTGATATAAGGATTGCTACTCCAGCTTTCTTTTGCTTCCCATTTGCATGGAATATATTTTTTGATCCTCTACTTTTTGATACTCTCACTTTCAGTCTATATGTGTCTTTAGATCTGAAGTGAGTTTCTTGTAGACAACATATATATGGGTCTTGTTTTTGTATCCATTAGCCAGTCTATGTCTTTTGGTTGGAGCATTTAATCCATTTACATTTAATCTATTTATTGATATATATTCCTATTGCCATTTTCTTAATTGTTTGGGGTTGATTTTGTAGATCTTTTTTCATCTCTTGTGTTTCTTAACTATAAAAGTCCCTTTAAAATTGTTGTAAAGCTGGTTTGATGGTACTTAATTCTCTTAACTTTCCTTGTCTGAAAAGCTTTTTATTTCTCCATCAATTTTGAATGAAATTTTTCCGTTTCAGTACTTTAAATATATCCTGCTATTCCCTTCTGGCAGACAGAGTTTCTGCTGAAAGATCCACTCTTAAGAGTATTGGGTTTCCCTTGCATGTTACTTGTTGCTTTTCCCTTGCTGCGTTTAATATTTTTTTCCTTCTGTTTAATCTTTGTTAGTTTGATTAGTATGTGTCTTGGCATGTTTTTTGGGCTCCCCTGGTGGCTCAGACGGTAATGCGTCTGCCTGGAATATGGGAGAAGGAGGTTCCATCCTTGGGTTGGGAAGATCCCCTGCAGAAGGAAATGGCAATCCATTCCAGTACTCTTGCCTGGAAAATACCATGGACCGAGGAGCCTGGTAAGCTACAGTCCATGGGGTCGCAAAGAGTTGGACACGACTGAGCGACTTCACTTTCATTTTTTTTTTCATTTTTATTTTATTTATTTNAATGGAATTTTGCGTAAAACATGACCAAAGTATCTCAAAATTTGTGTGGAGACACAAACGACCCCGAATAACGAATGAAATCTTGAAAAAGAAAAACAAACTTGAACTTTGGACTATACTACAAAGCTACAGTTATCAAAATACCATCATACTGGCACAAAAATAGAAATATAGATACATGAATCAAATAGAAAACCCAGAAATAAACTCATTCATCTATGGTCAATTAATCTGTGACAAAGGAGGCAAGACTAAAAAATGTGGAAAAGTCAGTCTTTTTAAAAAATGGTACTGAACAGAAATATAGACTAATGGAACAAGATATAAGCCCAGAGATAATAAACCCACAAACCCTCTGGGCACATTATTTTTGACAAAGGAGGCAAGAATACACAGCGGGGAAAGATAATCTCTTTAAGAAACCTACGTATAAAAGGATGAGATTAGAACACTTCCTAACACCATAAAGTAAAAGTAAAGTAAAGTGAAGTCACACAGTCATTACTGACTCTTTGCAACTGCATAGACTGTAGCCCACCAGGCTTCTCCATCCATGGATTAAACACCTAAATTGTGAGTGACTTTTATTTAAGATGGATAATCTCCTCCTGCAAGAGAATAAAAACTGCAACTTGCTGTTAACAACCATTAACAGAATGATCCTGGAACTCACCACAAGAAGATGCTCCATGTCCAAAGACAAAGAAGCTTTGAGACATTGGGAGGGATACAATCATGATAAAATCAAATCCCACACCCACCAGGTGGGTGACTCATAAACTGGAGAACAATAATACCAAAGAAGTTGTCCCACTCTTCTGAAGACTCTGAACCCCATGTCAGGTTTCCCAGCATGGGGATCTGACAAAAGGACTGATAATGCTAAGGGGACTGACCTTGAGAGCCAACGGGATTTGATTATAGGGCTTCCAAAATAATGGAGGAAACAGACACTAATTTGGAGGGCAAAAACAAAATATTGTTCACAAGACCCAGAGGAAGGACCAGTGACTCCATAGGAGACTGAAACAAAACTACCTGCTACTTTTGGAGGCTCTCTTACTGAGGCATGGGCCAACGGTGGCTCACCACAGGGACAGGGACACTGACAGCAGCAGTCTTGGAAGGATCCTCTTGGTGTATGCCATTTTGAAGGTCACCATTATCTCTACAAAAGGATCAATAGGTCCAATAGGTCTGGATTGCCTTAGGCAAAACAACTACCAGCTAGGGAGCACAAACCCACCCTTCAACAGATAATTGGATTAAAGCCTTACTGAGCAAAGTCCTATCCCCAGGTCAGCTCAGTCATTGAGTTCAATTCAGTCATTCAGTTGTGTCCAACTCTTTGCAAATCCATGAACTGCAGCACACCAGGCCTCCCTGTCCATCACCATCTCCCGGAGTTCACTCAGACTCTCGTTCATCCAGTCCATGATGCCATCCAGCCATCTCATCCTTTGTCATCCCCTTCTCCTCCTGCCCCCAATTACTCCCAGCATCAGAGTCTTTTTCAGTGAATCAAATCTTCACATGAGGTGGCCAAAGTACTGGAGTTTCAGCTTTAGCATCATTCCCTCCAAAGAAATCCCAGGGCTAGTCTCCTTCAGAATGGGCTGGTTGGATCTCCTTGCAATCCAAGGGACTCTCAAGAGTCCTCCAAAACCACAGTTCAAAAGCATCAATTCTTCAGCGCTCAGCCTTCTACACAGTCCAACTATCACATCCATACATGATCACAGGAAAAACCACAGCCTTGACTAGATGGACATTTGTTGGCAAAGTAATGTCTCTGCTTTTCAATATGCTATCTAGGTTGTTCATAACTTTTCTTCCAAGGATTAAGCATCTTTTAATTTCATGGCTGCAGTCACCATCTGCAATGATTTTGGAGCCCACAAAATAAAGTCTGACACTGTTTCCACTGTTTCCCCATCTATTTCCCATGAAGTGATGGGATCAGATGCCATAATCTTCGTTTTCCAAATTTTGAGCTTTAAGCCAACTTTTTCACTCTTCTCCCTGTCTCTTATACACATCTAGATGTGTATAAGAGACAGTCCCCCCCCTCCTCCCAAAAAAGTCTGACACTGTTTACACAATTTGGAAAAGAAGAATTTAAACTGTCACTGTTTACTGATGACATGACTTTCTGCACAGAAGACCCTGAAGATGTTACCACAGACTTACTAGAACTCATCAATTAATTTGGTAAAATTGCAAGTTATAAAATTAATTCACAGAAATATGTTGCACTTTTATATACTAAAAATGAGAGATCAGAAAGATAAATTCAAGACACAATTCCATGTATCATCACATTAAAAGAATAAAATCCCTAGAAATAAA
>SJYX01003244.1:49274-98523 GCA_006410675.1 Oreotragus oreotragus
TACTGCTTCCCTGATTTGGAACCAGCCTGTTGTTCCATGTTCAGTTCGAACTGTTGCTTCCTGACCTGCATGTAGGTTTCTCAACAGTCAGGTCAGGTGTTCTAATATTCCCATCTCTTTCTGAATTTTCCACAGTTTATTGGGATGCATGCAGTCAAAGGCCTTGGCGTAGTCAATAAAGCAGAAATAGATGCTTTTCTGGAACTCTCTTGCTTTTTTTTTTTTACTGATCAAGCAGTTGTTGGCAATTTGATCTGTGGTTTCTCCGCCTTTTCTAAAACCTGCTTGAATATATGGAAGTTCACCATTCACATATTGTTGAAGCCTAACTTGGAGAATTTTGAGCATTATTTTACTAGCGTGTGAGGTGAGTGCAATTTTGCAGTAGTTTGAGCTTTCTTTGGCATTGCCTTTCTTTTGGTATTGGAATAAAAACTGACTTTTCCAGTCCTGTGGCCACTGCTGAGTTTTCCAAATTTGCTGGCATATTTAGATTGAGTGCAGCACTTTCATAGCATCATCATTCAGGATTTGAAACAGCTCAACTGAAATTCCATCACCTCCACTAGCTTTGTTCGTAGTGATGCTTTCTAAGGCCCACTTGACTTCACATTCCAGGATGTCTGACTGTAGCTGAGTGATCACACCATTGTGATTATCTGGATCGTGAAGATATTTTTTTGTACAGTTCTTCTATGTATTCTTGTCACCTCTTCTTAATATCTTCTGCTTCTGTTAGGTCCATACCATTTTTGTCCTTTATCAAGCCCATCATTTATTTCAGCTGCACTAAGTGCACTGATTGCAGCTGCCCATGCTAAATGCCCACTTAACGTGGGCGAGAAGAGCTATCCCAAGTCCGAGGTCAAGGGCAGAAGTAGGGAGGACCCCATTCCCAAGAGTGGTGGCCAAGAGGAGTTACCCCAAGTACAAGGTTAAGGGAAGCAGCTGAGAGTGCCAGGCTGTGATGACGCAGGAATGGCCAAGAGAAGCTACCCCAAGTCTGAGGCCAGGAGCGGTGGCTGGAAGGAGTTGTCCCAGGTCTGAGGCCAGGGGTGGCGGCCAAGAGGACCTATGCTACATCCAAGGAGCCAAGGCTGTACAGGCACAGAAGGAGGACCTAGAGGAGCTATTCCATGTTCAAGATCAGCAGGGGCGGCTATGAGGACATACCCCTTGACCAAGGTAAGGAGCAGTGGGTTCACTTTGCTGGGACACTCGTGTAGAGATACCCAAATTCCAATGTAAGGGAAACTCAAGTAAGATGGTAGGTGTTGCAGGAGGGCATCAGAGGGCAGACACACTGAAACTATACTCACAGAAAACTAGTCATTCTAATAACACTAAGACCACAGCCTTGTCTAACTCAATGAAACTAAGCCATGCCCTTGGGGCTACCTGAGACGGGCGGGTCATGGTGGAGAGGTCTGACACAATGTGGTCCACTGGAGAAGGAAATGGCAAGCCACTTCAGTATTCTTGCCTTGAAGATTATCTGGGTCATGAAGATCTTTTTTGTACAGTTCTTCCATGTATTCTTGCCACCTCTTCTTAATATCTTCTGCTTGTGTTAGGTCCATACCATTTCTGTCCTTTATCGAGCCCATCTTTGCATGAAACGTTGCCTTGGTATCTCTACTTTTCTTGAAGAGATCTCTAGTCTTTCCCATTCTGTTCTTTTCCTCTATTTCTTTGCATTGATCCCTGAAGAAGGCTTTCTTATCTCTTCTTGCTATTCTTTGGAACTCTGCATTCAGATGCGTATATCTTTCCTTTTCTCCTTTGCTTTTCGCCTCTCTTCTTTTCACAGCTATTTGTAAGGCCTCCCCAGACAGCCATTTTGCTTTTTTGCATTTCTTTTCCATGGGGATGGTCTTGACCCCTGTCTCCTGTACATTGTCACGAACCTCATTCCATAGTTCATCAGGCACTCTATCTATCAGATCTAGGCCCTTAAATCTATTTCTCACCTCCACTGTATAATCATAAGGGATTTGATTTAGGTCGTACCTGAATGGTCTAGTGGTTTTCCCTACTTTCTTCAATTTAAGCCTGAATTTGGAAGTAAGGAGTTCATGATCTGAGGCACAGTCAGCTCCTGGTCTTGTTTTTATTGACTGTATAGAGCTTCTCCATCTTTGGCTGCATAGAATATGATCAATCTGATTTCGGTGTTGACCATCTGGTGATGTCCATGTGTAGAGTCTTCTCTTGTGTTGTTGGAAGAGAGTGTTTGCTATGACCAGTGCATTTTCTTGGCAAAACTCTATTAGTCTTTGCCCTGCTTCATTCTGCATTCCAAGGCCAAATTTGCCTGTTACTCCAGGTGTTTCTTAACTTCCTACTTTAGCATTTCAGTCCCCTAGGAAGCCACCTGCAATGTTGGAGACTGCCTGCAATGCTGGAGACACGGGTTCAATCCCTGGGTCGGGAGGATCCCCAGAAGAAGGAAATGACAACCCACTCCAGTTTTCTTGCCTGGAAAATCTTATGGACAGAAGAGCCTGGTGGGCGTCAGTCCATGGGGCCACCAGAGTCAGACACGACTTAATAACTAAACCACCAGCCATCTTCAGAATGCCCCTCTGACAAGGGTTTTGGGTGCAACTGTTTTAGCTTTTTTTTTCCCTTTTTTGGTCATGCTGTGGCATGTGAGCAAAAGTTCCCCCACCAAGGATTGAACCTGTACTCCCTGCAGTGGAAGTGCTGAGTCTTAACCTCTGGACTGCCAGGCAAGTCCCTATATTAGTTAATTTTAATCTGACTATTTTAGTTCACAAAGTATTCCCACCTTTATAAGTAACTGTTAATCATCCAAAATGAAGGAGAATTATCCTTGTTTTACAGATCTTACAAAAACACTGATGCAGGGAGGCTAAGAGGTCTTGTGGTTCTTCATTCTTAGAAAACATTATTTTATTACAGGTAACAATTAGAAGAACTATGAAAAGTAACTTCTCATGTTTCCATGTGCTTACTTACCAACAGAACAATTTTTTATGAAAGATCAGTGAAGGAACATAACAACTCTGTATTTAATAATTGGCAGCATATATTCCTAGAGTTACTCATTACGGCTTCACAGTTTTCCGCCTTTTGTTGGCAAGGAATAGGTCAGTCTCACAACTCAATGAGTACTGTAATTCGTGTTCTAAGTATCTATCAAAATTACAAATGCTTATATCCTGTGATCCAGATAGATTTTTTTCCCCCATACATGAAAGGATGTGGTCCTAGGTTTTTCATAGTAAAATATCAGAAACAGGTTATGTGCTAGGGTAGTGGTTAAATAAATTACAATGCCTTCATACAGAGGGATGTTTTACTGCTGTCGTAAAGAACAGGGCAGCTCTGCATTTACTGAGGCAAACAAACTCCAAGATACGTTGTTAAGTAAAAAAAAGCAAGCTGCAGGACACTGCGTATTGTGTGTTACATACTATGCTTGTGTAAAAAAGGAGAGGGTAGTGTGCATTAACACATAGAGCTTGCTATGCATAAACTTATTCAGGAAGATTAAAAATCTAGTAATACTTGCCTCGTAAGCAAGGAAGTGGTTGGCTGGAGAACAGGTAAGGGAGAGGGACCTGTCAGCAAAGGACCTTTTGAATCAAGAATCACTTGAATTACCTGTTTGTTTTTAATTTTAAAAATATATATTTAAAAATAATTTTTGTTTTTGAAATCACTTTGTTTGGTTATTTTTGGCTGTGCTGGGTCTTTGTTGCTGCGGGGGCCTTCTCCCCTTGCCGCGAGCGCAGGCTTCTCAGGATGGTGGCCTCTCACGTGGAGCACAGGCCCTAGGCACACGGACTTCGGTCGCTGCAGCGCACAGGGCTCAGCCATTGCGGCTCTCAGGCCCTAGGGCGTGGGCTTAGTAGTTGTGGCATATGGGCTTTGTTGCTCTTTGGCACGTGGAACCTTCCCAGACCAGAGATCAAACCCGTGTCCCCTGCATTGGCAGGCAGATTCTTATCCCTTGCGCCACCAGGGAAGTCAGAATTACCTGTTTTTTAAAAAATCCTCGGTTTAAGGTTTTGGAGAGTTTAATGTCATCATATGAATCTCTTTGCTCTAATTTGCTTGCTCCCTACCCCTTCCCAAAGAACCCATTTAATCATCCTTTCTTCTGCTCCATGAGTTTTTAGCACCAAATGAAGTTCTTTTTTGTTTTTACTTAAAAATTTCTTAACATCTATTTGCTTATTTGCATTCAAATTTAAATTTATTGACTGGATAAGTGCTTTCTGAGTGATGCATTACCCCACATCCTTGTTTATTAGAACACATTTTGCACAAACCATAGTTGATTTTAGCATGTAAAAGTGTTATTAGTACAAGATAGGAAATTCAAACAGTACTGATGAGTGTATAGTGAAAAGTGCTTTTTTTCTTTCTCTAGACCTCTGAGTGTCCTCTGGCCCATAGTTCCCCTCCCAAGGTTGCCACTGTTGCCACTTTTACATGTATGCTTCTAATACTGTGGCAGGCATATGTAAACTATGTTATAGACACTGTTTTTTGTCTGGGTTTTTTCACTTAACAGCATATCTTGGTTTAGGATTATGTTTAGATTAGCACATTCTTTTTAGCTACTGCACAGGATTCCACTGTATATATTAAATTTGTTTCATCAGCCCTCTCTTGATGGGAATTGGGGTTGTCCACAATCTATTGCTACCACAGATATCCTTCTATCTGTAGGATAAATTCTTAGAAATACAACTTCTAGATCAAAGGGGCTTTGCATTTTAAATTTAGATAGATAGCTCCGAATGGCTCTGTGCAGAGGTTATGGTAGTTCCATAACATATAAGGTTATTTGGGCTTTTATAAAGCTTCCAGCCACCTCAACCTGTAGTATAGGATAAAATATACATTGAAGAGTGGACAAGCTCGTTGACACTGTCGGTGGAGTAGGGTTTTTGTTTTTCCCTCTGCAACTGGTTAAGATCCCATGAGGAAATAGCCACTTGTAGTAGTTATTAAGTATGGCTGTCGGAAGGTTGGCTAGATGGAGGTGACCTGGGTGTGGAATCAGCCCCCGGTGACAACTGTACTGTCTGTGCTTGCTTTTTTCCCTCCCCCTAGGACCCTAGCATCCTGAGACATTTTTGGATTCGTAGCCCTTAGGAGCGACCTGGCCAGAGGCCACCATGTCAAAGCTGAAAAGCTCAGAGTCAGTTCGGGTGGTGGTTCGCTGCAGGCCCATGAACGGCAAGGAGAAGGCCGCCTCATACGCCAAGGTGGTGGACGTGGATGTGCAGCTAGGGCAGGTGTCTGTCAGGAACCCCAAGGCAGTGGCCCACGAAATGCCCAAGACCTTCACCTTTGATGCTGTCTACGACTGGAACGCCAAACAGTTTGAACTCTATGATGAGACCTTCAGACCGCTGGTGGACTCTGTCCTTCAGGGTTTCAATGGGACAATTTTTGCCTATGGACAGACGGGGACTGGGAAAACCTACACGATGGAAGGAGTCCGGGGTGACCCTGAAAAAAGAGGTGTCATCCCTAACTCGTTTGATCACATCTTCACCCATATCTCTCGATCCCAGAATCAACAGTACTTGGTCAGGGCTTCTTACTTGGAGATCTACCAGGAGGAGATCCGAGACCTGCTCTCCAAAGATCAGACCAAAAGGCTCGAGCTCAAAGAGAGGCCTGACACCGGGGTGTACGTGAAAGACCTTTCTTCCTTCGTTACCAAGAGCGTGAAGGAAATAGAGCATGTGATGAACGTGGGGAACCAGAACCGTTCTGTTGGGGCCACCAACATGAATGAGCACAGTTCCCGTTCACATGCAATTTTTGTCATCACCATCGAATGCAGTGAGGTGGGCCTTGACGGTGAAAACCACATCCGGGTAGGGAAACTGAACCTTGTAGATCTTGCTGGCAGTGAACGGCAGGCCAAGACCGGTGCGCAAGGGGAAAGATTGAAGGAAGCAACCAAGATCAACCTGTCCCTTTCGGCCTTGGGTAATGTCATTTCTGCCCTGGTGGATGGAAAAAGCACTCATATTCCGTATCGGGACTCCAAGCTTACCAGGCTCCTCCAGGATTCTCTTGGTGGCAATGCTAAAACTGTGATGGTGGCCAATGTGGGGCCCGCCTCTTACAATGTAGAAGAGACCCTAACCACTCTAAGATATGCCAACCGTGCCAAAAACATTAAGAACAAGCCAAGGGTCAACGAGGACCCTAAGGACGCCCTTCTTCGAGAATTCCAGGAAGAGATTGCTCGGCTCAAGGCCCAGTTAGAGAAACGGTCCATTGGCAGAAGGAAGAGGCGAGAGAAGCGGAGGGGGGTTGGGGGTGGGGAAGAGGAGGAGGAGGAGGAGGGAGACGAGGGGGAGGAGGAAGGGGATGACAAGGATGATTATTGGCGAGAACAGCAAGAGAAACTGGAGATCGAGAAGCGGGCCATTGTTGAGGACCACAGCTTGGTGGCAGAGGAAAAGAAGAGGCTGCTGAAGGAGAAGGAGAAAAAGATGGAGGATCTGCGGCGGGAGAAGGATGCTGCTGAGGTGCTCGGGGCCAAAATCAAGGTATGTACCCTGCCTTAGGGCCGTTCTTTTTTCGTTCTAATTTTTTTGTTTTGATAATGATATGAGGAATGATGTTGATATTCAGTGTCCAAGGGCTTCCCTAGTAGCTCAGCTGGTAAAGAATCCGCCTGCAATATAGGAGACCCCGGTTTGATTCCTGAGTCAGGAAGATCCCCTGGAGAAGGAATAGGCTACCCACGCTAGTATTCATGGATTTACCTGGTGGCTCAGATGGTAAAGAATCCACCTGCAAAGCAGGAGACTTGGGTTCAATCCCTGGGTTGGGAAGATCCCCTGGAGGAGGGCATGGCAACCCATTCCAGTATTCTTGCCTGGAGAATCTTTGACAGTAATATCCATGTACCCATCTCCCTCCCCCAGTATAAGAAACAGAATAGCATCTGTGTCTTTACAAGCTCTTTGTGCCCCTACCTCCCCAGAGGTAACTGTTACCTTGGATTTGGTGTTTATTCTTTCTTTGCTTTTCTTTATAGTTTACCCAAATGTGTATATATGTATATATATATCTCTGCATAAGAGATCATTTTGTGCATGCTCAGTTGCTTCAGTCGTGTCCAACTCTGTGTTACCCTGTGGACTGTAGCCCGCCCGACTGCTCTGTCCATGGGATTCTCCAAGCAAGAATACTGGAGTGGGTTGCTGTGCCTTCCTCCAGGGGATCTTCCTGACCCAGAGATTGAACCCACATCTCCTGCATCTCCTGAATTGCAGGCAAATTCTTTACCCACTAAGCCACCTGTTCAGTTCAGTTCAGTTCAGTCGCTCAGTCATGTCCAACTCTTTGCGACCCCATGAATCGCAGCACGCCAGGCCTCCCTGTCCATCACCAACTCCTGGAGTTCACTCAAACTCATGTCCATTGAGTTGGTGATGCCATCCAGCCATCTCATCCTCTGTCGTCCCCTTCTCCTCCTGCCCCCAATCCTTCCCAGCATCAGAGTCTTTTCCAATGAGTCAACTCTTCGCCTGAGGTGGCCAAAGTACTGGAGTTTCAGCTTTAGCATCGGTCCTTCCAAAGAACACCCAGGACTGATCTCCTTTAGGATGCACTGGTTGGATCTCCTTGCAGTCCAAGGGACTCTCAAGAGTCTTCTCCAACACCACAGTTCAAAAGCATCAATTCTTCAGAACGCAACTTTCTTCACAGTCCAACTCTCACATCCATACATGACTACTGGAAAAACCATAGCCTTGACTAGACGGACCTTTGTTGGCAAAGTAATGTTTCTGCTTTTGAATATGCTATCTAGGTTGGTCATAACTTTCCTTCCAAGGAGTAAGCGTCTTTTAATTTCATGGCTGCAGTCACCATCTGCAGTGATTTTGGAGCCCCCCAGAATAAAGTCTGTCACTGTTTCCCCATGTATTTGCCATGAAGTGATGGGACCAGATGCCATGATCTTAGTTTTCTGAATGTTGAGCTTTAAGCCAACTTTTTCACTCTCCTCTTTCACTTTCATCAAGAGGCTTTTTAGTTCCTCTTCACTTTCTGCCATAAGGGTGGTGTCATCTGCATATCTGAGATGATTGATATTTCTCCCGGCAATCTTGATTCCAGCCTGTGCTTCTTCCAGCCCAGCGTTTCTTATGATGTACTCTGCATAAAGGTCTTTTTAGTTTCACATAATTTTTAACTTTCGTGTCAGCTGAATCCCACTGCCGTGATCTGCTTTCATTTGCTAAATGTTGTGTTGATGAAATTTATCCATGTTGATGCCTGGCACTGTGATTCATTCACACTGCTCTGAGATTTCCATGGCATTCCGTTCTCTTGATAGTGCGGGTGGTTTTAGTTTTCTTGCCCTGAATTCCTTGTCCTCAACTTGAGGAGAACTTGTGTGGGTGAGGGTTTCTTGCTTGACACCGCCAGGTCTTAGGGTGTGTATAGCTTCAGCCTCACCAGACAACAGCATGTAGCTTTCTCACCTGGCCGTGTGTGTTGATGCTTCTACCAGCGGGGTGTGAGTCCTGGTTGTTCCCCATCCTTACCAACACTTGTGATTAGCAGGCTTGAACTTTTGTCTGTCTGGTAGATAAACAATGATGTCTGCTTGTGGTTTTCCTATGCAGGGTGCCTGATTAGGCAAGATCACCCCCTGAGTGCTCCCTTGCAGCCAAGCCCTGTGTGCCAGTGGCTGAGTAGAATTCTAGAGTGTGGAGGCGCCCGTGTGGTGCCTGTTCTTTCTGGCACCAGTTCCCTCGGGTGCCTGGACTCTGGGCTGCCAAAGGGCTTTCGTGGCAGAGGAGAGCACAGCGCTGGCTGTTGAAAACTGAGGATGACCACTGCTTGACAACCCCCAGAATTCCTCTGAAGCATTGGGTTCTGTCTTGTGTTTATGCAGACTTTGATTTCTACTCTAAATCATGTCTATGTTTATTAATTTTTTAAAAAATGACAAAGTGATCTCTTTCCTGCCTCCCCTTCCCCCACCACGTGAAGCTGTAGTTTTATCTGTGGCATCATAGTAGCCCTTTCACAGAGCTGGGTCCTGTTTGACTTCAGAGGTAGGGATCCTTTGTAGGACTCTCAAGACCTGGGGTGAAAATGGAGTCACACATAACACAAATAGGAAGTAACTGTGTTCTGGGGAGGGGCTTACTATGGGGTTCTGTTATGTCCCTTGACCCTTCCTGACTCCTGCACTGTGTAACTGGGTATGCTTGTGTTTGATCTGCATGTGGTATTTTTAAAGATCACGGCTTTTATTCAAGCCCAGGAGCACCTAGACTCTAAACAACCCGGGGTAGTCGGGCAACTCTCAGAAGCCGAGTATGGCCAAACTCAGCATCAGCTCAAGGTCACTGGACCTCTTAGATATTTTATTTATGGGAGAATGACATGACATCTGTCTTTCTCAATCCCTGGATGATATACAGTTGTAGGACAAAAGAATTTTAGAGCTGGAAGGAAGTGTGTTGGGGTGGTGATTACTAATCAGTCCAGCCTTTTCATTTTGAAAGAAGAGGAAAGTCTCAGGGGCTGAAACATGACAGCAGGGGTAGAAGTTTCTTTAAAGCAAGGTTGCGGAGTTTTCGGAGCCCATGCTTCTCAGGTGCAACTCATTCCCCTGGCTTCAGCCGTCATCTAAATGCTGAAGGTTTTCAGTCTGCATGGTTAGCCCAGAGCTGTCTCCTAACATCCCAGCTGATAGCCTCTGCCTGCTGGGTATTTCCACGGAGATGCCCAGGGCCACGCAGAGCCTGCTTTGGCCTGCCTTTCCTCAGTCTAGCCAGACTTTTTCCTAGGAGTTACCATTGCCAGCTGCCACTCTCTCTCCCGTGGTCTCTGAATCCTGCCTCTCTCGGACCCATACACTTTGCTCTCCCAATCTCTCCTGCCCCAGCTCAGGCCTGAAACCTTAAAACAGCCTCCTGTCTGCTCTCACTCCACCCAGCCTGCCCTTTTCCAGTTATTCTTCCTGTTGCAGGGGAGTTTTGTTTCTAAAACACAGATCTGGTTATGTATCCTAACGCTCAAAGGACACGTCAGTGGTTCCTGAAGTTCTCAGGGTCAAGCTTAGTCTCCCAAACAAGGCTTGGAGGTTTTTGAACTACCCCCTGATTGCTTTGCCAACTTCATGTATCACCACTCTCTACCCTACCCTCTGAAAACAATTTTTTTTTCCTTAGCTGTTTCCTATTTTTACTTTAGCATTCTTGTAGCTGTCCCTTGAGACAGGAAGCTTTTTCCCTGACTGCCTTTGGGAAGAGCCTGAATTCCCTCCTTTCTGTGTGCCTCTCCCTGTATTACTCTGTCCTTTCCTCATGATAAGACTTGGCTCCATCTGATAAGAACCTGCTTACTTGTGGCCCTCTGTGGACTCTCAGCTTTTGACTCATATTCATAGTGGCATCCTCAGTACTAGCATGTAAAAGGTGCTTAATAGGTTCTAACTGAGGTCAATACTTCATACAAACAAACCAAAAATTTTCTTTAAAATATAAAGCTGAAATTCATGTATGTCTAGGGAATCTGTGTCTTCAGTATTTCCATTATAAAGCCCTAGTGAAGCCGCCAAAGCTCCACTCGAGTGATGAGAAAGGCCCAGCTGGGCACAGTATATTTTCCCTAAGAATCTACCGGCTTTGGCTCGGTCCGGAGCTCTTTGTCTTTCACAGGCTTCCCTGTGAGGAGCTATGTTCTGAGCGAGACCACTCACGACATGGATTCTGCTCTTTTCTCGCAAAGGCCATGGAGAGTAAGCTGCTCGTTGGAGGGAAAAATATAGTAGATCATACAAATGAACAGCAGAAAATCCTGGAGCAGAAACGGCAAGAAATTGCAGAACAGGTAACTTGTCATTCCTTTTGGGAGAGAGTGGAGTGGAGTGGGGTGCGTTAATGCCACAGAGCAAATATCTTTTCTATTAGACTCATCAAAGGTGATGGAAAGGACATGTGTCAGCCCCTTCCCGGTGGGAGACTGATCTAGAGCATCCAGCCCCATATTCTTGAATAGCCGTTGTCTGTAGGCACACTGATCAATTTTGTGACATTGCTCAGAAACGTCGAGAAAGAGAAATCCAGCAGCAGATGGAAAGCCGAGACGAGGAGACCTTGGAACTGAAGGAGACGTACAGCTCATTGCAGCAAGAGGTGGACATCAAGACCAAGAAACTCAAAAAGGTAGGAAAGGAATGAGGCAGGCAGAGGCTCCTTGAGGTGTGGGGCAGAGAGTGAACTCTGTTATCTAGAGGGCTGCCCGGCTCAGCCGCCTCTCCTGTTGTTTCCAGCTCTTCTCTAAGCTTCAGGCAGTCAAGGCAGAGATCCATGACCTCCAAGAAGAGCACATCAAGGAGCGGCAGGAGCTGGAGCAGACCCAGAATGAGCTCACCAGGGAGCTGAAACTCAAGTAGGTCCTGGGCCTTCCGGGGCGCCCCAGCCACTTGCTGCGTTGCTGTTTGTTAAGTAGGAAACCCCTCAGAAGACAGGGCCCCTGCCTACTTCTCTCCATTTCTTGCCACCTTGTCTGTCTTCTGTTTATTCCTAAGAAACTTATTTTCTGTCTCTGCATCCCATCTGTTAACTGAATATCTTCACCGGATGATCTCTGAGTTCCTCCCACTCTGCCTTCCTGAAGCCATTATTTATTGATGAAAGGGAATCTTTTATTAATTAGAATTTTCTGAATGTTATAAGGAACACCCAAATATCCATTGCCCAGCGGTGGTGGTGGTTTAATTGCTAAGTCATGTCTGACTCTTGTGATCCCATGGACTATAGCCTGCCAGGCTCCTCTGTCCGTGGGATTCCCCAGGCAGGAAGGCAGGAATACTGGAGTGGGTTGCCGTTTCTTTCTCCAGGGGATCTTCCTGACCCAGTGGTCAAACCCAAGTCTCCTACACGGCAGGCAGATTCTTTACTGCTGAGCTGCCGGGAAAGCCCAAGACGCCATGATAAACAGTCTTTTGTCCTCCATCTTCCATAGTTTGGTTGCTTTTTTTTTGTTTTGTTTGTGTTTTTTAGGGGGGTGGGCTCTACCATGTAGCCTGCAGAATCTTATTTCTCCCACCAGGGATTGAACCCATGCCCCCTTCAGTAAAAGCACAGATCTTTACCCTCATAGAAATATTGTAAAGCAAATCTTACATCATGTTACCTTATTCCTTCATACTTACACATATGTACCACAGTGTTTTGTTTTGTTTTTTTTTTAAAAAGTCTTTGAAGGTGAAGTCGCTCAGTCGTGTCCGACTCTTTCCGACCCCGTGGACTGTAACCTACTAGGCTTCTCTTTCCACAGGATTCTCCAGGCAAGAATACTGGAGTGGATTGCCATTTCCTTCTCCAGGGCATCTTCCCAACCCAGGGATCGAACCCAGGTCTCCCGCATTGGAGGCAGACGCTTTAACCTCTGAGCCACCAGGGAAGCTCTAAGAAAATCTTTATTGAGATAGAATTCACATACCATACAGTTCACTTATTTAAAGTATACAGGATACAAGTCCATTTTTTTTTTTTTTTTTTTTTGGCTGCACAGCTTGGGGAATCTGTTCCCTCACCAAGAATTGAACCTGGGCCACAGCAGTGAAAGCCGGAAATCCTAACCATTAGGTGACCAGGGAACTCCCCCACAAGTTATTTAAATATGTATACATATGTTCACTTGGCTGTAAGTCAACACTACAGTCTAATTTTAGAACATTTGTGTGTGCCCTCCCACAAAGAAAACGTGTACCAGTTGTCAGTCACTCCTTATTATCTCCTCCCCCAGCCTTATAAGTAACTGATGTACTTTCTGACTCTGTAAATTAACCTATTCTGGACCTTTCATATACATGGAATTATATAGTATGTGGTCTTTTGTGACTGGTTTCTTTCAATTAACATGTCTTCAGGAGTTATCCATGTTGCAGCATGTTTGCCCTTCGTTTTTTAGAGCTGACCGATATTATATGTATAGTCCACATTTTATTTATCCATTCATCAGTTGATGGAAACTTGGGTTGTTTCTGCTTTGCAGCTATAGTTAATAATGCTGCTATGAACATTTGTGTCCAAGTTTAATTGTGGACTTAACATTTTTAGTTTTCTTAGGTTATCCAAGAGTCTTACAGGTTTAGGTCTTACATTTAGTCTATGATCCGTTTAGAGTTAATTTCTTACATGGTCTGAAGTATGGTTCCAAATGCATTCTTTTGCATGTGGATATTCAGTTGTCCCAGCACCTTTTGTTGAAAAGTGTCTTCTCTCTTTGTCTTTGCATCCTTGTTGAAAGTCAGTTGACCATAATTGTAAAGTTTATTTCTGTACCTTCAGTACTATTCTGTTGAACTATATGTCTGTCATTATGCCAGTATCAACTGTCTTATTTACTGTAGCTTTGTAGTAAGTTTTGAAATGAGAAAATGTGAGTGCTCCAATGTTTTGTTCTTTTTCAAGATTCTTTTGGCTATTCAAGGTCTTATGCATTTCCATATAAACTTTAAGATCAGCTTCTGAATTTCTCAGGAAAAACAGTTGAGATTTTGATTGGAATTGTGTTGACTCTATAGATCAATTTGGAGAGTATTGTTATCTTAACAGTATTAAGTATGCTGATCCATGAACATGGGATGTCTTTCCATTTATTTAACTCTTCTTTAATTTCTGTCATAAATGTTTGTGTTCTTCATTGCATAGTCTTTGCACTTCTTTTGTTAAATTTATACCTAAGTATTTTATTTTTTTGATGCTATCATAAAAGGAATTGTTTTCTTCATTTTATTTTCAGAATGTTTATTCTGAAGCTACTGTGTCAGAATTAAAATTGTGAATGTAATGATATATTTTCGCCTAACAAAATTAACATTGTTCCTTAGTATTCTCTCATACCCTACCCATATTTGGACTTTCTTGGTCTATTTGTATTAAGACCTACATAAGGACTCTATATTACATTTAGTTATTATGTCTGTTATGCTTATTTTAATCTGGAGCGACCCCTTTCCTTTTTAGAAACATTTTTCATAGTTGTGCTGTTGAAAAGGCTGGGGCAGTTAGCCTGGAGAAGTACACCACATTCTGGATTTGCCAGCCTGCTGCTTCTTCAGGGTGTCAGTTAGCTTGCATCTCTATCTTCTTCACTTTCCTTTAACTGAAAGGTGAACTTCTCTGAAGGGCTGGTTCTTAACCTTGATTACACACATAAATCATTGGAGGAGTTTTTAAAAATAGTGACACTTGGGTCCTACCCAAGAGGTTCTGATTTCACTCATCTAGGTAGTGGTCCTTAAACTTTCAGCAGGTACCAGTTCATCGGAAGGGCTTGTTAAACGTGCACCGCTGGGCCCCACATCCAGAGAATCTGATTCAGCACATCTGGGGTGGGGCCTGAGCATTTGCACTCACAAGTACCAGCTGTTGTTTCTGCTGGTTTTTGAGCACACTTTGAGAATCACTGGTCTCTCACGAGGTCTGACTAAGATATTGTAAGTGATACTGATGTGCAGCCTGGCTTGAGAACCATTGAGCTAATGGTTTCAGCCAACAATGATCTTTGTGTAACTCCATTATTTCATTAGGGGTTTTGCAAATTAAAAAAAAATTTTTTTAATGTCAGTTCTTCCACTTCATTTGCTCAAAGTTTTCTTTAAGGAGGAACTTTTCATTGAGAAGGAAATGGCAGTCCACTCCAGTATTCTTGCCCGGGAAATCCTGTGGACACAGGAGCCTGGTGGGCTACAGTCTATAGGGTCGCAAAGAGTCAGACACAACTTAGCAACTAAACACAATTGCAGCAACAAAGACTCAGTGCAGCCAAAAATGAATAAATACAGTTTCTTTTGAAAAAGAACTTTTCAAAGAGATTCTTTTAATGATTAAGTTGTAAATTTGGGAAGGAGCCCTTAAAATTAAATATATGTGTTAGTCCTCTTGCTAGGCATGTACACCTAGAAAAAAGGTCAGAACAAAATATGTCAGTATATCTATTTCTGAGTATTGAAATTGTAATTGTATTTCTCACATTTTCTTTTCTTTAAAAAAATTTTTTTTTCACCCTGCATAGAATGTAGGTTCTTGGTTCCCTGATCAGTGATCGAACCTGCACCCCCTGCCTTGGGAGGTCAGAGCGTTGACCACTTGACCACCACGGAAGTCTCACATTTTCTAATGTATAAATAAGATCTTTAAAATCACAAAAAAAGGACCCCAAATATATGAAAAATCATTTCTTAAATAGTCAAATAAAGAGAAAATGTCATCTCTTCAAATTATTTTTTTTAAGGAAGTAATTTTCATTGTTCTGTCTCTTCTTCATATCTACTGAATAAACAGCAAGCCAGCCTGTTTCTCATAGTCCCCTCGACCTCTGTGGTGTTTGTTTTGTGTGTCTCCAACGTTCACACCCTGTTGGCATTGTTCTGTCCTGAGGTCTGGAAGGAGTGCACTCAGAGAGGGGCAGGAAATAGTCATCACCATGGAGAAACACAGCTCAGCGGGTTCCAGTTTCATTGTCTGCCGTGTTCCCTGGGTGCTTCTCAGGCAGAGCCTGTTCTCAGGAATGGTCTTCATTTGCAGGAGTCCAAGGGGCTGAAATGCATCTTGTTCTCCTCTTTGTTCTGGTGATTAGAATGTGGAGTTTTCCACCTTGGGCAACAGTCCATAGCACTAGAGGAAGGCATTTGAAATTGTAATCTGTTTTTAGCATTTTGGAAATTAAGGAGCAGGTTTAGCAGTACCAGTGGCCCTCCCCCAAGTACTTAGCACAAGTTCACTGCAGCATAGCCCAGGCATTGCCTTCCTCTTTATTTTTAAAAATTATTTATTTATTTGCCTCAAAAACTGTGGGATCTTAGTTCCCCAACATCAAATCCAGGCCCCTCGCATTGGAAGTGTGGAGTCTTAGCCACTGGACCACCAGGGAAGCCCCTCCCTTCCTCTTTAGTCCTTCCACCTCCTCAAGCTGCTACTCCTTGAGGATAAGTGACCTTTCCCAATTCCTACAATAGCTGCTGCTAAGTTGCTTTAGTCGTGTTTGACTCTGTGCGACCCCATAGACAGGAGCCCACCAGGCTTCCCCGTCCCTGGGATTCTCCAGGCAAGAACAGTGGAGTGGGTTGCCATTTCCTTCTCCAAAGCAGGAAAGTGAAAAGTGAAAGTGAAGCCGCTCAGTCGTGTTCGACTCTTAGCAATGCTATGGACTGCAGCCTACCAGGCTCCTCCGTCCATGGGATTTTCCAGGCAAGAGTACTGGAGTGGGGTGCCATTGCCTTCTCCATTCCTACGATAGACCTGTCAGCATACCTAAGAGTGTTCCTCTGTCTCAAGCAGGGGCCAGTGTCATTCATGTCTGTACCCCAGCTCCTAGTATGATGGCAGTCCCGTTGCACCTGCTCAGTAGATGTTGGTTGAGTCACTTGGCCCTCACCTATTACTTGCTTCATGTGGGACCAGATAGCCAGCACTCCATTCTCATTCTTTGTCCATCTATTCGCCTGTGTATGTGTGCTCTTACAGGCATCTTATTATAGAAAACTTCATTCCTCTGGAAGAAAAAAGTAAAATTATGAATAGATCCTTCTTCGATGAAGAGGAAGATCATTGGAAATTACATCCTATAACCAGACTGGAGTAAGTCACTATTGACTTGTAATGTGGGAATGGGGTGGGGTAGAATGTTGATAAGCTGGACTTGCCCAGAGGCGAATGGTAAAATGCAGTCTGATTCCTTTGAACTTGGAACCAGTTGTAGCTGTGACTTTGTGGCTGCTGTAAGTTCATGAGGTAAACGTTTGGTGATGAGTGTGGTATTAGGAATTGGGAAACATTATCATAGTGAACTAATGGCCTTTCCCAAGTTCCTGCTCTTCAGCTTCCCTAGATGTCCAGTGAAGTGTGCCAGGCCAAGGGAGGGGCAGTTCATAGGTGTTATCTTATCCGTCAGTCTGACTGTGTGGAGGATTCTCAGCCTCTGTCTGGGTCCTGCTGGAAAGATGAGAGAAGTCTGCCAAGGATGTGGGAGTGGGGAGTGTGGACAGCTCAGCTTCATGCCTGCTATCTAAGAACTGGATGATGACTCAGAGCCCCTCCAGTCTGAAAGATGCATGATGTTCACATGTGAATCAGAAAGCAATTCAAGCAGAAAATACAAGCAGCTCCCATCCCATTTACATGTCAGCCCTCAGTCCAGGGAGTTTCCCATTTCAGGTTCTACCTAAAGGAGGCTCAGAATTTTCTGAGTGCTAGTTCCACAGTCCCAATCCTGGGACTGTGGGACACACTCTGGCCTGGGTCTTGAGCACACAGTCCATTTCCAGGAACCAGCAGATGATGAAACGGCCAGTTTCAGCTGTGGGATACAGGAGACCGTTAAGCCAGCATGCAAGAATGTCCATGATGGTTCGTCCAGACGTTCGATACAGGGTGAGAAGATTGTACTCATGTTTCTCTCCTCTCTGTCCCGGAGGAGTTTAAACTTATGTAAACCCTTTAACCTGTCTGCACAGTCACAATTTGTATCCTGACACGTTTAAGAGGGACCTGAGGACAGCTACATTAATAACAATTATAACAAATAATATGTATGATTAATGAATCATAAATAACAAGGTAAAAGAGAATGAGATTTAGAAAATTAGGGCTAGGGAAGGAGAAAGTACAAACATACTGTAGTCCATGTGGCCAATACACATTAATAGTGAGTTTCAGAATGGCCTTGTGGGGAGACAGGAAAGAAAGATATCTAATGACAGGAGATGGAGGTTCGTGAAAGAACTTGTGGTCCTTCCATTTAACAGAATATGTAAGTCATGTAGTTATTTGAAGTGACAGAATTGATAACTAGTTAATGATCCAAGCATATTTTACAGTGAAAACACCATACAGGCTTCTGTTTATAAGCACTGGCCATGCAGCAGGCTCTGTACTCAGCGCTTTGCTGCTCTATGTGACTAAGCCCTCTCGCTCACTCTGTGTGGTCAGTCCTGTGGCTTAAAAGTTCAGGTAGCTGGTAAGTGGATGAGCCAGGAGATGCAGGTATTGTTCAGTTATAGAACAATTGGTCCTGAGAGCATATATATGAATTTAAAAGTCGGGTGCAAAGCAGATCAAAATGTGAACTGGTAATTGCTGGTTAATGGAAGCACATTCATTTAAAATTTTCTTCATTTTGCTTATCTGTATTTTTAATAACTATCCATGGGGAACCTCTATTATGTTTATTTATTTAGGCTGCACTGCATGGCTTACGGGATCTTAGTTTCCCCAACCAAGGTTCGCATCTGGACCACAGCAGTGAAAGCACCAAGTCCTAACCACTGAACCACCAGGGGATTCTCTGAATTACTTTTATGATGAAAGCTTGTCACTTAAGATTTTAAGATGTTTTTGAGTCTCCCTTGGCAGCCAGAGCAAGGCAGATTAGGACTAGTTAACTCTTCAAGCACCGTTCTTCCTGGCACTGAGTTATTCTGAATAAGGAAAACAAAAGCAAAAAAGAGGTTATCAGATGTGGCTTTATGTCGTGGAAGATGAGGGATGTGTCAGAGTCCTCAGAAGCATTTTTCTAGCAGTTTCAGAGTGTGCATATCTTGCCAGTTTATTTCATGTCTTCAGCCTAAAAACATGATTTTAAAGCCAACAAATCAACTACATGGGTTTCCAGGGGGCTTACCTTGATCCAGAGATAGAATTTCAAGCAGTGGCGCTCAGATGATTTTTAGAAACGGACCTGCTCCATTGAGAGACATGTATTGCAGTATCTCAATATATAAAATTGATCAACGGAGCCACTCCATTCTCTCCCTCAACCTCCTCCCAGCTGGTTTCCCTCATGCCCCCGCCAGGGCCTTGGGGCTTAAACGCCACCGACTGGGAGGAGCTAGAGGGGAAGATGTGGAGCCCTGGGTGTTCTTCCCTCGTCACCCTCGGCTTGGTGTTTAGGGGCTAGGAAAAGGCCCACCGCAGAATATCGAGTGAGGGAATCTCTCTACAAGGCCAGTTATGAGGCAAAGCCTGCTCTGATTTTCAAAATCTGTTAATAAGCATGTACACTGCCCCCTGCACACACTCCACATATATGCACCATACCTGCCACCTTCCCTCTGCAGCCAGAAAATTCATCAGAGCTGCTGTAGGTGTGGAGATTTTTGATGACTATGATTTTCTTCTGCATATCTTTTTATATTTTTATACTGTCTATAATAAATGGGTTGTACTTAATTTATTATTTTCTCTTGATTATTCCCCTTAGGGTGCAATACACGTTCTTTTTTTTTTTTTAAGGAAAATAGAGAAAAGCATAGAAAGTAAAATCAATGTCATCTGAAATGGCAGAAGGAAAAAAGTTATAAAACTACATCACTTTTTCTAGACAGACCCTTGGTGGGCTTTGAGTAGCAAGCAATCTGAGGTTCTGTTCTTGGGTTTAGATTTTTAGAACTCCTTTTGTCTGGTTGGATGCCATCCTAGCTGTCTTGGCTCTGCTCCTGTAGGCAGAAAACATCATGCTGCTGGAGCTGGACATGCCCAGTCGGACCACCAGAGACTACGAGGGCCCCGCCATCGCCCCCAAGGTCCAGGCCGCGTTGGATGCAGCTCTGCAGGATGAAGATGAGATACAGGTGGATGCGTCATCCTTTGAAAGCACTGCCCATAAGAAAACCAAGGCCAGGTGAGTGGCTTTGGGGACCTATGTTTGAACAGAACGTGTTTGAACAAGGACAGATGAGGGGACAGGGTAGCAAATGTGCTTGTTTAATCATAGAACTAAGTGGCAAAGCCTGAGTTAACCTCAGTCTGCACCCACAGCGCAGGCTCTGAGCCTCAATTTAAATGACCAGCCACTTAATTTGGTGCTCAATTAGAAATCCTGTCTTATTAAATTCTGGATTAGAAGTTTAAGGAAAATAACTGAGTACAAAGCCAAAAATGGAAGGAATTTTACCTGCATACTTAGTTGTTTTTTTTTTTTTCCTTCTTACCAATTTGGAGAAGACAGTCAAGATATAATTTTAATGGAAAAACAATTGCTGAGAATCAAGAGTCCCTCCCTGAGGTGTCATCCATCCATTGTCAGGTCATGTTGGCTATCCGAGAGGGTCACGCTGTGCCAGTCCCTGGTGGTTTTACAATTGAAAGCCCGTGAGGCAAGGCCACTCTGAAACATAATGGCCATTGATGGGAAGGGAGGCTTATCTGCATCAGAGACAGCGATGGGATATGTAACGGACATATGTGCTTGACTCTTGCAGGCCTAAAAGTGGAAGGAAGTCGGGCTCCTCCTCTTCCTCAGGAACCCCCGCATCTCAGCTTTATCCACAGCCTCGGGGGCTAGTTCCAAAGTAAAGCCACTTCCCCCTCTCCCAGGTTACAAATAGCCTTGCCTTCTGGGAGAAGAGACAAGCAAAAACCTGCAGAGAGAACTTGACCCCAAACTCAGAACCATTCCCCTGCTGAGAAGCAGAGGCCTCTTTGCCGATGAACCAACTTAATCTGATTGAACAGGCTGGTCGTAAGACGGCACTCAGCTCCTCTGGGACTTGCCCTTTAATTAGCATCTCAGAACTGCCTGGATAAGGTAAAGTGTGATAGCCGGAGTGGAAAGCAAGAGTGACCGGTGACCTTGCTTCCCTTCTCCCTTGCCACCTCCTCTCCTTTTCCTTGCTGTCCCATCCTCTCCCCTCTACTTTTCTAGCCTGTCCTTTATACTGGGCTCCCTTCTTGTTGAACAATAGGGCAAAATCAGGAGTCACCTCAGCAGACCAACTCTCTGGAGCCTCAGGATAAAGTGGCAAAGGGTCTGAAAAGCGAAAGTCCTAGAACCTGAGCAGGTGCTCGTTCTTATAGGTAGAAAATGAGAAATCTCATTTGGAGCTAAGCCTCTGAGGGGCACGGTCCATGCACCTCACTAAGAAGTGGATCTGCTTTGGGGATCTGCTGAAGGAGCAGATATTTTCCAAGGAAGCTGCCAACTTCTCCAGAAGGATTCCATGTCAGAAGCAATAGAAATAACACTTCCTCTGCCTCCTTGGAGAGTTTAGGGAAACGGCTTCTTTAGAACCTCAAAACCATGACCATCTTATCCAAGATGTGAACCTGTAAGCTGATGCCATGTCCATACGCCGTGTCACTTTGCTCTTCATTGGTCACCATCTATTCGCATGTACATTCTCTGAGCGAACCTGCCTGGGCCCATCGTCTGCCTCCAGAGCATACTCTGCAGTGGGCCTGTGTTTTGGGGAAAGGGAGGCTATCTCTTTTTTCTCTGATGGGACCAGAGCTGGGGGCACGAGACACAGAGAAGCACTTCTGCATCCCCTGTTTTGTTCCGTCCTTGCATAGGGAGCTTTGGGGTGACGAGGTGGGTGCCAAGATGGAGTCGTGAGGCTTGGTGTAGTGGCAAAGGAAGGTGTGACAGCTGGCGCGGCAGGGGAATCCTGCCTGCCTCCAGCAGAACACTCACCTAATCCTGGAACTGGGGCTCCCCCCAGGCAGAGCCCGGGGCAGTAGCGAGGCATGGCTGTGTGATGGAATAGTTCAGAGGAGTTAGGAGTTCCCGTTCACATATGCTGGTTTGGTTTGTAAGTTTTAGTTCTCTGTATTATTGAAACTCAGAATTTGGCTTTATGTTGGTCATTAGGTGGACGTTACTCATTTCCCCCCATGAGAAGCTCATCAGTGTGTGTGGGTGTGCAGGCACAGTGGTGCCTATGTTCCTTGAATGTGGCGTGTGTATCTGTAAGAGAGAGAGAGAGCAAGAACTTGCCCGACTTTAGAAATCCACTAATGTGCAGTCGTTGCCTTTGTCTGTATTAAAGGCCCGCTGAATGACTAATCCAGGCTGGAAGCTCCCACGTAGGGGTCTGAGTCCACGAGCCAAGCCTGAGGGGACAATATGTGTCCCTAGTCAGCCACACCGGCGCACTTTGCTGGCACCGTGCCTCGGGAAGGTGGCGACTCAGTGGGCCTTGAGTTATATTTTAACTCAGCTGCTCAGTTCCCAGGGCACATTTCTGGATCAGAACCCGTGGGAAAGAGGAGGTACCGAGTGCAATGTCCTAGCGTCCTGCAAATGGAGATCTGTCGTCTACCAGCTTATCTCCTGTTTAGTAACCATTCTTTCTGAACCCAGGGCCCTTTTCAGCAATTCGCGGAGCATAATGGAGGCATCCCTCATCTTTCTCGGGATCAAACTCTGTTCTTTATTATTTACTAAGAATGTCCCTGTTTGAACAGGAACCAAATGATGGGGTGGGTAGCCTAAGATGGTGACCTGCTGCTTATGCCTGTCTCTTGGCACTACATTTCCTTGAAGCTGATCTGAATTCTGTAGGCTGAACATTTCCATCTAGGAAGTCTGAGAATTAAAAATAGCAGATAACCCTGTAGCTGAATACTGATGTCTCAAGGTTATTCTGACCATGGGTGGTTGAATGACCATGGAACTTTTCTCAGAAGGCAAAAGAAGCCAAGTTGACAGGCAGGGTCATGAAAACAGGCCTGCCTTGTACTCAGCTGTGTTCATCTGGTGGTCTGTGAAATGAAGTCGAAGAACACCTGGCTGGAGGTTGAGTCTCCGGTGCTTTTCTTCTCTCAAAATGGATCCGATAAACATTTGAATAGAGCAGAGTGTCCTGCTGCCACCAGGAAGCTGCTGCTTTGGGCTCTGAATTGAGCCAAAGGTGTAGACTTACCAAGATGACTGAGGGACCAGGTTTTTATTGTCTATAGTCATGCTAGAATGTTCCAAGCCCTCTGAGCACCTTCACGTCAGCAGCAACTAATGAAATCTGGCAGCAAGGCCCCAGGATCTAATAAGCTCATCTGAGAGAAGGAGTTTGAGACAAATGTGCAACCGCCCGCAGGAATGTATCTGGTTTCAGATTTCAGATCCCATGTCTCCCAGGCCCCTGGATTCAGAACTCAAGGCCACAAATCATAGGCATGAAGCACTTTCTTAAGACTCCACCCTTAACGTTGGATGGCTCCCCGTTGAATGCCTGCATGCTGCTTGAATGGCACCACCCGCATCTCCATGACCACGGGCGTCAAGAGAGTTGCTCAACTCCGGCGTGGGCCACGCTCTACTTCTCCTGTGTGACTCTTGTAAGTGCCCCTTCGCTGAATGTAGAATTGTTGCCAAGTTTGTGAGAAGTGTCCATTCCCTGTCAACGTGGGATATCAGTCCAGCCTCACATTTCCCACTGGAGGTCGAGGCTCGGTGGGAACAACACCTTGGGCCATCTCAGCACCATCAGTGGACAAAAATGGGGCTGTTGATACACTCTAAAAGCCATCACCAGAATGCTCAGAAGGACCTGGGTAAGAACAGCAGGCCTGGCTATTGTCTATTGTGCAGGGCTGTGTCTTGTACTGTTTGGAAATCTGCCCCCCCTCCTCCCTGCCCTCGCTTCTTGAATGAAATGCTTCTAAGGTTATTTATGAAAGGAGTGATTCTGGGGCAGGCAGGAGGCAGTGGGCTTTATGGCTCCTTGGAGTTACTATTGATCTTGACCTTCTCTTTGGCTACCTTTAGACAAAGACTATGCCAATACTTGGGGCTCTGAGTTTTATAGTCAATATTTATTTGTATCATCTCTTTGTCTAGGAATGTAAAAGTGACTCTAAACTAAGATGTGTAATAAAAATCAGATTTATCGTACCTCGAAAAAGGTGTCCTCATAAATGACTGATGCTTCTGAGAATGACATGCTGGTGGCTGACACACTGCCAATTTCTTTTAAGCATTTGAATTTTTCCAGTGGAAGGAGGATGGGAGTAGAACATGAAGACTGAGTTGGAATGTTGGCATTTAAAAAATATAGCAGCAAGGTAAAGGGACATGAAATGAAAGAGTGACAAAAGAATGCTTTTTGTGGTTTTCCATGGAAGTTCCTAAGACAGGCGTGAAATTACTTTTAATTTCTGTGTTTTGTTTTTTAATGTTTCTTTACATTTATTATATACTTCAGAATATACATTTTTTAACACAAAAATATTTCATGTTACTTACTATCAAGAAAAAATTACCAGAAATGAGCGACTCATTGTTGGTCTTATGGTTTCTTATGTGCTCAGACCTGCTGGAGTGTCCCCCAGCCCAGGATGGAGGAAGGGTCATGTACCCTGTGTGAGGAGTGGCATCTCAATAGAAGGAGCTCAGGCCCTGGACTCTGAGCTCGGCTTGAATCCTGCTTGTGCCTATGCTTACTAGCTGTGCAGCTATGAGGATTTTAGTTTTTCTCTCTAAACCTTGGTGTGTGTGTGTGGAGGGGGGGGCCCTTGTCTGTAAAACAGGGTCATAGTCACACCTGGAAGGGCCACTGTAAAGATTAGCATTGCATTTAAAGTAACAAGTAAACAAGTATGTGGACAAAAGCAGACATTTTCAAATGGGGTTATTGGGAGTTCCCTGTGGTCCAGTGTTAGGACTCCGTACTTTCACTGCTGAGGGCCTGAGTTCGATCCCTAGTTGGGGAACTAAGATCATACAAACTGTGTGGTGTGATTTCTTCGTACCCCCAAAGCCCCCACCCCACCCCCGCCACCACTCAATAATAAAATTATTTGGTTATTGCTATGACAGGGCCCTGGGTTCAGAAGACACCATAAGCAATTTGTATCCTAAGAAACTAGAAGCTAGTACTGGGTGTATTATGTTCAGAAACCCCTAGGCCTCTATAGAAAAGTGGCTAATCACTTAACAAATACATATTGAGTATCTCCTCTGTGCCATGCTATTCCAGGAACTGGATACAGAGATGTGAGCAACATAGCCCCTGCCCACACACAGCTTGTGCTTGCATGGGAGAGGGAGGTGGGGTAAATGCTAACCAAAAGCACCTGAACGTATAATATCCAGTCATGACAAATGTCATGATGTGATATTATAAGAGAGTAATAGCAGCCTGATTTGGATTGGGTGAGTAAAGAAGGGCTTTCTGAAGGAATGGCGTAAAGTGAGATCCAGAGGACAGAGTTATCAGGACAGGAATAAAGAAAGAAAATTGTTCAAAAGAGGGGACAGCACCTGTGAAAGCCTCATATAACAGACAACTACCTTCATAGGAAGGTATCTGCATTCCTTTTCTACCTTCACTAGGGGGAAGCATGCAGAGCTACTGTAAAAAAGATTATAGTATAGGACTTTAAAAATAGGTATACCAACAAGAAATGGAAAGGACACAGAGAGGACAGTGGTTTATGTGATTGGGCAGATGATCCTTAACTCTTCAGAAGATGCCCTCAAACTACATGTTAACGTCCCTATAGTCCCCTTTCTTTCCCAAAAGAGTTAAAAATCATAGGTTAGCCTAGCCTACATAGTTAACTATTTTAGAATAAAATCAAAACTCATTAGCCAGAAAGCAAGGGTTCAAAGTGTGATCTGAAGAATTATGAGTGTGTTCTTGAAAGTGACAGAGCTCTGGGTGGGTCAGGGGCTAACCTATCGGGAGGTACAGGGCAGGGTTGCTGGGCAACTTGGAAATTCCTGCTGACTCACCAGGTTGTCTTCTCATCTTCTGGATTGTTTTAAGGAAAAAAAAAAAAATCAAGAAACTACTCAAACCTCTTGTGACAGAGTAAGAAGTACGTAGTTGGTCTTTGTCCCCCAAAAAACTTCTACAACCCCTGAAATTTCCTTAATTATAAGAGTAACTTCTGGTGTTTCTAACAAGCCCCTTTCAGCCACACCAGAGCTTAGGCTAACAAAGTGACCTATGGATAGCTTAGGGGTAGAGGTTGGTTGCCAGAGGAACCGATCACGTGACTGGTGTTGGAACTTTCAGCACCCTTCCTGACCTCCCGGGTAGGGGAGAGGAACTGGAGATTGAGTTAATCACCGATAGTCAATGATTCAGTCATTCCTGCCTGCTTAATGGAACCCATCCATAAAAGCACCTGAACGATGAGGGTTTGGAGCACTTCCAGGCTGGTGAACTCAACGAAGGTGCTGGAAGGACGGTGTGCCCAAAGAGGGCCAGGAGGCTCCATGGCCCTCCCCTGACCTGGCACTATGCAGTTCTTCCATTTGGATGTTACTGAGTTGCATCAGTAAAACGGTAATAGTATAGTTAAAGTGCGTTCCTGAGTTTCTGTGAGCCATTCGTTCTAGTAATTATTTAACCTGAGAAAGGGATTGTGGAAACCCTCGGCAGTTACAGCTGGTTGGTCAGAGGTCCAAGTGGCAACCTGGAACATTGGACTAGCCTCTGAAGCAGGGTGGGGGGGGCAGTCTTGTGGGACCAAGTCCCACATAGATACTGGGAGTTAGTGTCAGTACTGAAAATGGATTTGCAGGACACCCATTTGGTGTCTGGAGAATCAGAGGGAAGAAAAAAACCCCATGCATTTCATTGTCAGAAGTACTGTGACAGAACAGTTGACCTTGGAAACTCTTGAACTTCACGCTGACAGTCTGTCTCAGGGCGCGTGATGTTGGCAGGCCCTCTTGCACTGGAGCTGCCGAAGGATTGAAGTTTACCCTGAGAATCTGGCCTCCGAGGACCACGCGGTGGTCACATCTGCCAACAGGGTTGTCAGCGGCGTTTATCAAGGACGTAGCCGGAGCTCTCACCGCTGCTCCTGTTTCAGCCTCTGTTTGTGTCAGCAGTCTGTGGTTAACCATCCCCCGGTGCTTCAGTTAGGCAAGCTGACTGGGGATGGCTTTGAGGGCGGGGAACGGGCAGAGAGCGGTGGCTCACCCGCATGGCTAGGGACGGTGCCACCCACAGGAACTTGCTGAACGCTCGCGAGCGCCAGGTGTCTTGCTCTGCCCTGGAGACAGAGAGGAGTAACATGTACTCCAGCCCTTCTGAGGCGGGGAGAGAGAAACCAGTCTCAGACGGTGATTCAGAGTGGTTAGGACCTTCTAGAAGGCCAGTCTCCTCCCCTCATGCCGCTCTCCCAGGCCTCCTCTTGGTGCTCGGTGACTCCAGCCACTTACAGGCCACGACACCTTCGCATGTGCTGTGCCCTGTTTCTGGTAATTTCTCCCCACTCCTGCTTGGTTCACTCATACTCATCTTTCAGACACTCATTTAATGCCATCTCTTCTAAGAAGCCTCCCGCAACCACCCCTTCTGGTCCGCCCCCCCAGTCTCTACCTGGCTGTGCAGCGTTTCCTTCTAAGCCCTTTCCCCAACTTGCAGTGTATTTGTTTGCCTCGGTCTCCCGTAAGTTCCCTGAGGGCGTGTTGTGTTGTCTTCTCCCACTTGATGCTCGAATGGATCAAGTGGTAGGGTCAGTGCTGACCCCCGCAGCTCGGAACAGTGTTTTCTGTCAGAGGAAAGGGTGGTGGGACAGGAGGGGTGGAAAAGACTTCACGGAAGAGGGTGCTCAGGAGCGGGCAGGGCAGCAGCCCGCTCCGAGGGGGAGGGAACTGCGTGGACAAGCACAGGGAGGGCTGGAGCGAGGGAGCGGACTGTGAGAAGGGGCTCAAGGCCACGGCGCAGCCTGAAGATAGAGGCCCGGGCCTGGGAGGCTTTTTTGGTGGATGTTGCGTGTGTGTGAGGGAGTGACGCCCGGTCCTACTTACACTCCAGGCGTTTTCTCCTTAAGCCAGCCTCTCCTGCTCCTGTTTCTCCCCGAGATAACAGGAAGCAGTTTTACCAAGTGCTGCCTTAAGTGTGCCTGCTGTTCACACAAGTTTTCTGGGCTCAGTTGGCAAACTCCATTCTGCCAGGAACTTTCCCTGGCACAGCTCAGAACCCAAGGAATTCCAAGGGTTGACTGTGACTCAGTTCCCTTGGAAATGGGGCTGAGGCATTTTTCAAAGCTGTAGGATGGAAGGTGGTGCCTTTGCTACGTTTAGGAACAGAGAAATTAAACTTCTGCCACTGGTTTTGAGATTTATCTTCTTTGGCCAGTGACCAAAAGATTTACTAAATGCTGTTCAACACTCTATGCCAGATGTCAAGGGCTACATATGACTCAGGGCCCTGCCCTTCGGAGCTCCCAGCCTGGTAGGGAATTACCATCCCGCACAAACGCATACATTTCAAAGTGATCAGTGGTTCAGACGCAGCACTCACGGAGTGCAGTGGGCAGGTTGTAGACTTTTCAGGGCGCAGTGTGTTAAACGAGGTGATGAGTCTTTTTTGCTTGATCTGGGGCAGTGAGAGGAGCCAGCGCTTTGGTGTCAGATCCTTTCTCATATGTGGGGGCATTGTTCTAGTCGCAGACACCCAGGATGAAGCTCCTGCTCCCAGGGATGGCACATTCTAGTGGGGGAGACAGGTGGTTCACCAAAAGTGTGGACTTTTGATGAACCAGAGGTGCCCTGCAGGACAAGGCAGGACAGGGGTGAGAGAGAGGAGCAGGGGTTGGTGGCTGGCTCAGGCTGGGAGGCCAGCCAGGACTTCTGTGCAGCATGTTTTCCATTTGAACAGAGCCCCGAGTGAAACTGGGGAATAAGCATGGGTTTCCGGCACCAGGACCAAGAGTATTCCAGGGAAGAGGAACCAAGGTATAGAGGCCTGGAGGCTGCGGTGTGTTTGAGGACAAGTGTGGCCGGCAGGCAGGGACAGGTGGCGGGGGGGCAATGCTGAATTGTAAATGAATTTTATTTTTAGACCACTGGAGGCTTTTAAGCAAAAGAGGGAAATCTGACAGGAATGCTTTAGTAGGATCCCTCCGGCTGGTCTGTGGAGAACAGAGGAGCGAGAGCAAGGGGAGAGCAAGGGGAGAGGAAGGAGACTGCTTAGAAGGGGTGTGGTGGTTTGGAGAAGAGGAGGTGGCTTGGACCAGGCAGTGGGAGCCAGCGGGGAGAAGTGGGAACGCGCCTTAGGATATAGGCTGATTGCTGATGATTGTATGTGAGAAGTGAGAGACAAAGAAGAGGCAACAGCGGTTCCAAAGTTTTCCAAAGCTTTTGATCTGAAGCCTGTGGAAATTCCACCCCTGCCACTTCCTTCCATGCCCACCCCCCCTTTAAGACAAAAGGTGTTATTAAGATATAATCCCCCTACCATGCATTTACCCATTAAAGTGTATATAATTAATTCATTGGTTTTTAGTATATTCAGTTGTGTAAGCATCAACCCCTATCAATTTTAAAACATTTTCATCACCCCCCATCACCTATTAACTGCCACTCCCCGTTTCCTCCCCACCACACAGGCCGTAGGCAACCGCTGATCAACTCTGTCTCATCTGTCCAGTTTCCTCCTCTGTAACTTCACAGGGTGATTGTGAGGTTGAAAAGAGAGCATGAAGAGAAACAGGCCAGCACGCCTAATAGTTGCCAGGCGGAATGGCCTTGGCCTTCATAAGTGCTGTGGAAATCCCAGCTCTCCCCCACTGCTCGCCATCTTGCTGAGGCATCGTGGCCAGGGGTGAAAAGCATGGGTGCTGGGCCCAGACTGCTGGATTCTGAATTCTGACAGGTGGTGTGATTACTGCAAAAGTTTTTAACCTCCTGGGGCTTCAGATTCCTCAAGTGCCATAAAGGCATCATAGCAAGTACTTCCTAAGCTGCTCGGAGTCAAACCATGTGAAGCACTGGGAAGAGTGCCTGGTGTGTAGTAGCAAGTGCTCAGGGAGGGGTCAGTGTTGCAAGGCTCACTTAATCATTATTGAGTGAGGAGCAGGCAGGTGGCAGCTCCCAACATTGAGGCCAACTGGACATTTCTGAGTCCAGGCAGTTGCAGTGGTAATGGAGAGAGAGATCATACATTTATTTTTAGTCTTGTCCTTTTGTGGGATCTCTACTTTTGGAAAAGTCACTTGTCCCCTCTGAGCCTCAGGTTGCCCATCTGTAAAATGGGGGCAAAAGATCTCACCTTGTGGGGCTCCGTGGAAGATTCAGTAACCGGTTCAGTACTAAGCACTGTTTTGAACACAACAGGGAAAAAAGCATGCTTCCCTAGAGCTTGTGTGGAGCTAGTAGAGAGAGACAGCAAGTAAATATTAATCATAAAGACAATAGTAATCATAATACGTTAAAAATACATGAATAAGAAAGCAGAGATGTAACACACCTGGCGCCTGGCATGAGGCAAGCCTTCTGTCAACGGAAGCTGTTGTGATTATTATAGGAAAGCACTTTGAAACCGTGGACAGCAGTGTATAGAGGTGGCTCTCCAGGTGTCTGCAAGCATGTTGCTTTCATCCAAGCCTACCCTCATCTCTGCTAAATTAAATTTCACTCAGCCTCCAAGGCCCCTTTTGAGTTGCCTGGTTGAAATCTCTGTCTCATACAGAGCGTTCTCTTTTCCTCCCTTCAGGTGGGGTTAACTGAAGGCCACTTTGGGCCAGTCCCGACGCTCAGGCTTTTGCGATGAAACACCTGGGAGAGGTGTGGTCAGCAGCGTGAATGGAAAGCCCAGCAGTGCTCTGTGCTACACTGTGTTGAAGCCTGGCACCTTGGCTTTAGTCCGCCAAGGGCGAGCCCATGGCTTCTGAACTCGGTGATCAAATTAGCAGATAAATTAAGACTTCTCAACATTCTTGTTTAAATACTTCACTGTAAAAGCAAACACCTGCATTACGGTCAGGTGCATAATCTCTATTTATGCACCAAGCGTTAGTTGCCAAATCGTGTCCAAGCCTTTGTGACCCCTGTAGCCCACTAGGTTCCTCTGTCCGTGGAATTCTCCAGGCAAGCACACTGCAGTGGGTAGCTATTCCCTTCTCCAGGGGATCTTCCTGATGTGGGGATCGAAGGGTCTCCTGCATTGCAGGCAGATTCTTTACCATCTGAGCCACCAGTGAAACTCCATTTAGGCACTATGATCTAATCAAAGAGCTTCAAGTTAGAGATGTAAGGACCTGTGGAGGAGCAAAGACTTCAGGGCAAAAAATTTCTCAAGGTGTAGACAGTATTCTACCAGATAAGCAGGAAATGTGGCAAATTGTAACAGAGGTTTTGGAGCTGGGCTTCCCAGGCAGCGCAGGGATAAAGAATCCACTGGCCAGTGTAGGAAATGGAAGAGACATGGGTTTGAACCCTGTGACAGGAAGATCCCCTGGAGCAGGAAATGGCAACCCACTCCATTATTCTTGCCTGGAAAATTCCATGGACAGAGGAGCCTGGTGGGCCACAGTCCATGGGGTTGCAAAGCGTCAGACACGACTGAGTGAGTGAGCACAGCACAGCAGCAGCAGCAAGCCTGGGTTCGCACTTTCTACCTGGAGCAAGTTACTGCACTTTGGCAGGAGGGTTAATACCTACCCTGCTGCTCTCAGAGTTTGCTGGAAGGTTAAAGAAAACATCCATCAAGCGCCCGGCACTTAATAGACACACAGTGGTGGTTTAGTCACTAAGTCGTGACTACGCCCACCGGGCTCCTCTGTCCATGGGATTTCCCAGGCAAGAATATTGAAGTGGATTGCCATTTCCTTTTGCAGGGCATCTTTCTGACCCAGGAACCAAACCCTGGTCTCCTGCATGGCAGGCAGATTCAAGAAGCATATATAATTAAAATAGTAATAACTATTATTAGTAACCGTGTAGCATTATGGAAAGAGCTCTTGTGTCAGCCAAGCTCTTGTGTCAACACAAGAGACTTGTGTTCAGATCCTGACATTCCCATTTCAATTTGCTTAAACTTTCTGAGCACTGGATTGTCTCCCTTTTCTGTAAAATGAATGAATAATACCTTCCTTGTAGGACTGACATGATAAATGTGATAATATTAAGTTCCTAGGTTGTATAATAAGTGCTAAGTGCCATTTTAATATCAAAATACAGAAAGCTTTATTGAATATTCTTATTATAAAAATCATATATTCTGATGATAAAACATTGAAACAATACAAAAACATTTAAGGAAATACTTACATATCACTGGAAATTCCATTTCGTATAGCTGATGGTGAATTTTTTAGGTATCTCTTTATGCAAACTCTTAGTTTGACCTTCATAATATACATGGGTCCACAGTACACACCTGTCCTGTTTCCACTCAATAATATGTTATACACATATGTTCAGTTAATAAATATAGATTTATATTTTCATTTTTAATCAGTTCCTAGTAATCTGTTGTGTGAATCACCAGAATTTATTTCCAGATTATTTTCTGTTTTATATAACACTTTTTTTTTTTTTGGCTGCACCATGCAGCACGTGGGATCTTAGTTCTCCAACCAGGGATCAAACCCTACAGTAGAAGCAAGGAGTCCGAACCACTGGACTGCCGGGAAGTCCCTATACAATACTGTATTAAGCAACCTCATATGTAGATCCTTGTTCACTTGTGTAACGTCCTTCCTGGGATAAATCACTGTAAATGAATGACTAGCCAAGAATTTCCCATTATAATTTTGTTCCATTTTGGTAAACTGCCTCCCAAAGTAGACTATATGAATTTGTGCTTCCACCAGCATAAATTGTGCCCACTTCCATACAGCCTTGTTAACACTAGGTTCTGCCAGTCTTTTTGATCTCTGCCAGTCTGACCTGTTGAAAAATGGTGTCTCAAATTTGTTTCTATCTGTGGTTACTGCTGCTGCTGCTGCTAAGTCACTTCAGTCGTGTCCGACTGTGTGACCCCATAGACGGCAGCCCACCAGGCTCCCCCGTCCCTGGGATTCTCCAGGCAAGAATACTGGAGTGGGTTGCCATTTCCTTCTCCAATGCATGAAAGAGAAAAGTGAAAGTGAAGTCGCTCAGTTTGTCCGACTGTTAGCGACCCCATGGACTGCAGCCCACCAGGCTACTCCGTCCATTGGATTTTCCAGGCAAGAGTACTGGGGTGGGGTGCCATTGCCTTCCCCGCTGTGGTTACTAATGAAGTGGAAAATATTTTCAAGTATTTATTTCCTTTTGTGATTCTCCTTTTGTTAATTGCCTGTTTAGGCCATTGTTATTTGATGATTTTTCTATTCAGGTGTTTCTTATTGACTTTTTAAGAACTATTTGTCATGAATGTGACAAATGTTTTCCTCCACTCCATTGGCTGTCTTTAACCTTGTCTGTGGTGTTTTATTGCTGAATACGAATTTTTAATTTTGTGAAGTCAAATCTTGACTTGATTTTACTTGATGGATTTTTAAAAAAGTTTTAAACATGTTTAGAAATACTTCCATTTCCAGATTATAAAAATAGTCACTTGTTTATTTCTTCCCAAAAAAGAAACACATTTCATTGTTTATATACACCTCTTTGATATAAGTATAAGTGAAATTTAGATTTAAGGAGAGAGATGGAGCTCCAACTTAATTTTTCTCCAAATGGCTACCCAAACGTCCTGTTCTGTTTACTGACTTCCATCTTTTCTCCACCAATATGACATGTTACTTTCACTGTGCACTGCAGTTCCTTATACGTTTGGCTCTATTCCTATATTCTGTTCAGTTTAATAGGCCTGTCAGTTCACTTTTCAGAATGGCACTGTTTTAGTTAGTGTAGTAGTAGCAGTGAAAGTCACTCAGTCATGTCCGATTCTTGCTACCCCATGGACTGTAGCCCGTAAGGTTCCTCTGTCCATGGGATTCTCTAGGCAAGAACACTGGAGTGGGTTGCCATTTCCTTCTCTAGTTGGTGTAGGTACATTTTAATATTTGGTAGAACAAGTCCCAACTCATCCTCAAACTTTTCTTGGCAATAGGGCAGTGGAGTGGAGTGGTTAAATTCACAGAATTTGTGTTCTTTCAGCCAGCCTGAGTTTTACAATTTACTCATTTATTTATTCATGGCTGAGCTGGGTCTTTGTCGCTGCGCGTGCTTTTGTCTAGTTGTGGCGAGCAGGGGCCACTCTCCAGTTGCAGGATGCGGGCTTCTCATTGCAGCGGCTTCTTTGTTGCAGAGCGCAGGCTCTAGGGTGCTCAGGCTGCAGTAGTTTCAGCGTGTGGGCTCGGTAATCGAGGCTCCCAGGCGCTAGCACGCAGGCTCAGTAGTTGTGGCGCACGAGCTCGTGGGATCTTCTAGGGGTCAGGGATTGAACCAGGGATTGAAGCTGTGTCTCCGGCATTGGCAGGTGGATTCTTTACCACTGAGCCACCAGGGACAACCCAGCCAGAGCTTTAATCCCAGGTCAATCACCCACAAACTGTGTAATCTCAGGCAGGTTTTTTTTTTTTTCTCTCTCTGAAACTCTGCTTCTTCAACTGTCTAAAGTTAATTGTAACAGTATCTACCTTACTGTGTTTTTGTGAGGATGAGATGAAATGATGCATAGCAAGTCTGGAACATGGTAAACGGTCAGTAAATGTTCAGTCTTTTTGTTATGAAAAAGATGCATCTATTTTTCCAGTTGAATTTTAGGATCACTTTAACAGTAAAATCTTCCTGGGATCTTGATTGGGATGACATTTACTTGATATGCTAATCTTCAGATAATGAATGTCCACATGTTATGGCATCTTCCAGTTCGAGGCAAGTTGTGCTCTTTATGGGTACAAGACTTTATGCTCCTTCAGTTCAGTTCAGTTCAGTCGCTCAGTTGTGTCCGACTCTCTGCGACTCCGCCAGGCCTCCTTGTCCATCACCACCTCCCAGTTCACTCAGACTCACATCCATCAAGTCAGTGATGCCATCCAGCCATCTCATCATCTGTCGTCCCCTACTCTTCCTGCCCCCAATCCCTCCCAGCATCAGAGTCTTTTCCAATGAGTCAGTTCTTCGCATGAGGTGGCCAAAATACTGGAGTTTCAGCTTTAGCATCATTCCTTCCAAAGAACACCCAGGGCGGATCTCCTTCAGAATGGACTGGTTGGATCTCCTTGCAGTCCAAGGGACTCTCAAGAGTCTTCTCCAACACCACAGTTCAAAAGCATCAATTCTTCAGCGCTCAGCCTTCTTCACAGTCCAACTCTCACATCCATACATGATCACTGGAAAAACCATAGCCTTGACTAGACGGACTATGCTCCTCGGAAGAGTTTATAGTTTTCTTCATATAAGAGGCACGGTTTTATGTTAACTTTATTTCCAGGTGATATAAGTTTTGTTGTCATTTTGGTGAACGTGAATTCTTTAGTACATAAGAAAGTTATTCACTTTTTAAATTGAGAGGTAATTGACATATAATATTAGTTTCAGGTATATAACATGATTCTGTATATATATTGCAAAGTGATCACCACAATAAGTCTAGTTAACATCTCTCACCATATGATACATCTTTTTTCTTGTGATGAGGACTTTTAAGTCCTGTTCTCTTAGCAAATTCTAAATATACAATACAGTATTATTAACTATGGTTGCCATGCTGTGCCTTATATCCCCAGGACTTATTTTATTGGAACTCTGTACCTTTTGATCACTTTTACCCATTTTGTCCACCCTGCCTCTGGCAACCACCAGTCTGTTTTCTATATCTAGTCATTCATTTAAAAATTTTTATGTTGCACCCAAAGTAGCTATAATTGTTGATACGGGGAATAATTTCTTCCTGCACAGTATCAGCTTCGAGACATTCCCTTCTCTCAGCTCTGGGAGCACCTCAGGCTTCCATCCCTTGGTTTTCTGTCACTTGAAATCCATCTCTCTGATGCAGAAACTGTGTCTAATTGGGCTGTTAGTCCCCAGGGCTCAGCATAGGGCTTGTATCAGTACAGACTTACCAATGCCAATTAAAGAAGGTGCCCCATGCTGTATTACTCTTTTCTGGAATAGAAGAGCCTCTCTTCTAGGACACAGGGCAGGACAGCAAATAGGCCGGCAGTCCCTGACCTCATCTGGCTGACAGTCTAATTTGAGAGCAGACATTGAGGAAGTCATCATTAGGGTCAAGAGTGAATTACATTAAATAGTTTTCCTCATTACATTTTGAAGGGAGTTTTGGGTGCTGCTGCTGCTGCTGCTAAGTCGCTTCAGTCGTGTCCCACTCTGTGCAGCCCCATAGATGGCAGCCCACCAGGCTCCCATCCCTGGGATTCTTCAGGCAAGAATATTGGAGTGGGTTGCCATTTTCTTCTCCAGGGCATGAGAGTGAAAAGTGGAAGTGAAGTCGCTCAGTTGTGTCCCGACTCTTAGCGATGCCACGAACTGCAGCCCACCAGGCTCCTCTGTCCATGGGATTTTCCAGGCAGGAGTACTGGAGTGGGGTGCCATTGCCTTCTCCGAGTTTGGATGCTATGGGAGGGTAAGGGACTTCGTTGAGTACAGAGCAGCAGGAAGAGCCTTGCTGAAGAAATATTCCAGGAGGGGCCCAGGACGACTCTGCATCCAACACGTTCCCTCTCCAGGGCAGACTAGTGTTAGCACCCAGGCCTCCTTGAATAAATCCATTCAGCAAAGAGCATCTGCTCTGTGTCAGGTCCTATGCTGTTGGGTCTGGGGCCACAGGCTTGGGTAAGAGCCAGTATCTGAGCTCTAATCAGAGCTCTGCTGATTCTTGGGAGTTACAGGAGACAATCAGAACTCCTCAGCATGGGGATCTATCTCCTGTCTCTCCCTCATGCCCCCCACTAGGCCCCAGCCCACCTCTTTGACCTCGTCTCCTCCTGCCCCACTGAACTGCTAGTCCCCTCGCCAACTGAACACACTTGCACTTTCACACATGGGGAGGC
Organism: Oreotragus oreotragus; assembly: GCA_006410675.1. Classification (NCBI taxonomy): domain Eukaryota; kingdom Metazoa; phylum Chordata; class Mammalia; order Artiodactyla; family Bovidae; genus Oreotragus; species Oreotragus oreotragus. The sequence goes on from SJYX01003244.1 coordinate 85,727, forward strand.
TGCCATCCCTTGCGCCCATCATATTCACTGTCACTTCCACAAAGAATTCCCTTGAGCCTCTCCTTTTTTCTCTCGGCATTCAAGAACCAGAGTATCACCACCTCTGTGAAGTCTGCCCTCCCAGAGTTTGTTACTGATTCCTTGTCCAATACTGATGGTCGTGTATTTTTCCACGTGTTATTGTTCCATGTGTGTGATCCCATCAGACCAGGGGCCTCAGAGTCAGTGACCTTGACTCTGTCTCTCTGGTGGGAACCAATATACAATGGGTCACTTCAGCTCAGTTCAGTTCAGTCGCTCAGTCGTGTCCGACTCTTTGCGACCCCATGAACTGCAGCACGCCAGGCCTCCCTGTCCATCACCATCTCCCGGAGTTCATCCAGACCCACGTTCATCGAGTCAGTGACGCCATCCAGCCATCTCATCCTCGGTCAACCCCTTCTCCTCCTGCCCCCAATCCCTCCCAGCATCAGAGTCTTTTCCAATGAGTCAACTCTTCGCATGAGGTGACCAAAGGACTAGAGTTTCAGCTTTAGCTTCATTCCTTCCAAAGAAATCCCAGGGTTGATCTTCAGAATGGACTGGTTGGATCTCCTTGCAGTCCAAGGGACTCTCAAGAGTCTTCTCCAACACCACAGTTCAAAAGCATCAGTTCTTCGGCGCTCAGCCTTCTTCACAGTCCAACTCTCACATCCATACATGACCACAGGAAAAACCATAGCCTTGACTAGACGGACCTTGGATCACTTAGGAACTGCAATTAAGGTGGGGTCAGAGAAACTTCTATAAGTAAAGGGGTAGAGTACAGAAGGAAGAGAAGGGGTGGGGTTAGTTAGCTTAGAGCAGCAGTTCTGAACCTAGGGCTCTGAGAGTAGAGGAGCAAGCTGGCAGAGGGTGCTGCTGCTGCTGCTGCTAAGTCACTTCAGTCGTGTCCGACTCTGTGTGACCCCATAGACGGCAACCCACCAGGCTCCCCAATCCCTGGGATTCTCCAGGCAAGAATACTGGAGTGGGTTGCCATTTCCTTCTCCAATGCATGAAAGAGAAAAGTGAAAGTGAAGTCGCTCAGTCTGTCCGACTGTTAGCGACCCCATGGACATCTTCTAATTTCATGGCTGCAGTCACCATCTGCAGTGATTTTTGTGTTAGGTGATAGGTAGTCTAAATTCAAATTTTTCCTATTTTACAAATTATATTTTTGATGGCAATTTTAAAAATGTAGATTTACAATCAAGTTTCTTTTATCAAATTTGGTTTTTATAGCTCTTTTAATCTAGAACAACCACCCCCAGGGACTTCTTTGGTGGTCCAGTGGTGAAAACTCCGAGCTTTCAACAGAAGCGGCAGGAGTTCAGTCCCTGGTTGGGGAACTAAGATCCCACGTGCTGTGCAGCGTGGCCAGAGAATTTAAAAACTAAGAGTACAATTCAATGACTTTTTTAAAAAAAGAAAGAATTGTAAAACAGCCACCCCACCCTGACTCCCACCTTTTTTGAATAGTCCAGGTCAGTTCTTTTATAGGATGGCACACATTTCTGGTTTTAACTGTTTCCGCTTTATGTTATTTAAGTCCACTCTCCTTTATTTCCTATAAACTGGAAGTTAGGTCTAGATCTTGAGTGGATTTAGCATAAATGTTTGGCATAAATATTTCATAGGTAGGTTCACCATCTCTTTTATTACCAAGCTTCTTCATGGTAGCCCTGTGTCTGGTTTTCATGGCACAGTTATTAACAGGGCCTGTTTTGCTCTCTTGGAAGTATTAAGTGGTCACTACTTATAAGTGATGATATGCACTTCAAACTGCCTCCCTTCAGGAAGCCCATCAGATTATATTGTTCCACTACTTAATGATGTTAAGATAGATTATTTGGCTAAGGTGGTGACTGACAGATCTTTTTTTATATTGTAAAGGCATGTTTTTGTTTGTTTGCAGTTAGTAAATAATCTGTGGGACTGTAATAATCTTTTGGGACTGTGACTATCTCATACCCCAACAGGCCTTAACTCATGGTTTTAGAGTCCTTTGATGACCTTTGACAGAATAAATTCCACAGTGGTGGTTACAGTGCTAACTGTATTTAAATGATTAAGATTTTGAAGTTGAGGTTGATTCTCTTTTAATGAGAATAATGAGAGAATAATGTTTTATTTATCCCCAAACATTTCAGGATCCCCACACAACTTAAATATGGGTTGCCTACTATTTAAAATGCTTTTTTCTATTTCTTGTTGCAGTTTTCTATCCTTTGAAAACACTTAAGAATAATGTCCCTGCATCAGTTTTTACTGGAGCCAATCACCTGTCATGCCTGGAACAGGGATCGCACCCGTAAGTATGCCATCGACTTGGCTCCTTTATCTCGGTACCACTGATTCTCTTAGATATTGGCATTTCTAAGAGTCACGTATTTCAGTGTCATGTGTAAACGGGGACATAGATTCAGAGAACTAGGTCAGTCAGCTGGGATTTTGATAAGGATTACTTTGAATCTGTAGCTTCACTATCTCTTTTAAAGCAATTCAGACTTGGTTTACTTTTTTTTTTTTTTTAATGAATTTATTTATTTGGCTGGGCATGTGGTGCCACATGTGGGATCTATTCCTTGATCAGGCATCGAAACGGGGTGACCTGCACTGAGAGCACAGTCTTAGCCACTGGAACACCAGGGAAGTCCCAGTTTGCTCTTATTTTTAAATAAATCTTTTGCACATAAACAGTATACTTCAGGTTTTTGTTGGATAAAGTGAAAACCTAGATATGGGCCTCTGTATGGATATTTCAGAGAAGGCGATGGCACCCGACTCCAGTACTCTTGCCTGGAAAATCCCATGGATGGAGGAGCCTGGTGGGCTGCAGTCCATGGGGTTGCTAAGAGTTGGACACGACTGAGCGACTTCACTTTCACTTCTCACTTTCATGCATTGGAGAAGGAAGTGGTAACCCACTCCAGTGTTCTTGCCTGAAGAATCCCAGGGACAGGGAAGCCTGGTGGGCTGCCGTCTATGGGGTCGCACAGAGTCGGACATGACTGAGGCGACTTAGCAGCAGCAGCAGCAGCAGCATCTGGATATTTGAACCAGGGCAGAATGGTGAATCTAGAGCTTCTATTTTGTGATCATGTCTTAAAGCTTCATAGCTTAGTTTCCTATAATTCTGTCTCTACTGTCTCATCTAAAAATAGGGTTTTGGAGTATTTCCAATTATGTTTAATAGAAACATAAGTTATAATTTTTCTCATTTAAACTGGTCAATATACTCAGTGTCTTAAGTCAGAGTTTTTTGTTATGCCACATTCTAATCTGAAACGTAGTTTTCAGGTTTAAATTTGGATTTGGATTTTGAAATCCCTACACACATCTTGGAGATTTAAAGAAATATGTAACTGGCTTCCAGAAAGCACTTAAAGTCTTAGATTTTAGAGCTAGGTATTTATTCCGTAGTTTCATCTTTAAACAGATGTGGCTTTCCTAAGGAGTGAAGAAAAGGGGATACTATAGAAATCAAAGGTATTTTTCCTTAATAAACGAGTGGTTCCTATTTCGGTTTGTGATAACAGTTATAAGAACCCACAAGCTATTTGCAGTGTTTCAGCAAGTCTACAGAAACTAAATATTTATCATTTGTAACATCGGACAGGTAAACTAAAACGTCAAATATTTTACTGTGGACCAAAATCACATCAGTTAAGTATAGCAGCATTGTTTGTTTGTTACTGGTTAGAATCCTTAATTGACAGTTGTGTATGTTTCTAATAAAATGAAATTTTTAGTTTCTCTTTAAAACATTTTAAAATATGGGCTCCAAGAAGAGGTAAAAATAATAAAGGAATTAAAATTCTTCAGGGGCCAAAATTGGAAACCATTTTCTAGAACTGCCTTCCCATTCCTTCCTTCAGTTTGTTTTTAAAATGCTCACTGTAGGAATTTCCTGGTGGTCTAGTGGTCATGCTCCAATTCAGGAGGTGCAGATTCAGTCCCTGGTCAGGGAACTAAGATCCCACATGCTGCCTGCATGCCACCCAGCGAGGCCAAAAAAATAATTTCCTTTAATAAGTAAGTAGATAAATAAAATATCAACTGTAGGAATTCCCTCGTCATCTAATGGTCAGTACTCCATGCTTTCACTGCCAAGACCTGGGTTCAGTCCCCGGTCAGGGAGCTAAGATCCGCACGAGCCGTGCGGCACAGCCTGGAAAAAAAAAAAAAGCCCACTGTAACAGATACCTTTTTTGGTGGCAAGTTCAAATATTAACCTTTGACTTTTTTTTCCCCAGAGATTGCCCTCAGCCCCAATAATCACGAGGTCCACATCTATAAGAAGAACGGGGGCCAGTGGGTGAAAGCCCATGAACTCAAGGAGCATAACGGACACATCACAGGTAAAGGGAGTGGGCTCAGGGCGGCATTTCCCAGCACTGCACACCCTTGTAGACAGAGAGCCTAGTAAAGTAAGTCACCCACCCTACTCAGAGTTGCGCAGCACTTACTGAGCTGTCTTTAGAAAATTTGAGAAAATGTCCTAATAGTGACCTCGGTTTTGAAGTGTGTCTGTGAGCCCCGCTGGTACACAGAACTCTGCCAGTGTTACTGAAAACACACCCTCTGGGGACTAAACAGCTTAGATGGAGATGAGATGTGAAAGCGAGAACCAGACAGCACGTCAGCTGGGTGACGCTGCCAGCCAGGCCGGGTTCGCAAGTCCTGAGGGAACGCCCTGTCTTCCAGGACTTTCCTGTATGTTGTTTTTGGGGCGAGGAAAACATTCCAAAATACCAAAAAGGACAAAGAGGAGTGTAACAAATACCCATATTCCTGCCACCTAGAATTAGCCGCTGTTTATCTTTTTTCCTGTGCCAGAAAATTTGGGAAACCAAAGACTGGATTATAAGAAGTGTTATTCTAGATAATGGTAATGCACCCTCTCAGCCCCATCCCCATTCCTATCCCCCGGAAGGCAGTCTGAAGTTTGGTATGACACTGTCCCCGTCTGTTTTTATAGTTTGACTTGCATGTATATGTGTTATTGTTCAGTCACTCAGTCCTGTCCAGCTCTTTGAGACCCCGTGGACTGCAGCATGCCAGGCTTCCCTGTCCTTCACTGGCTCCTGGAGGTTGCTCAGACTCATGTGCATTGAGTTGATGAAAGTGAAAGTCCCTCAGTGGTGTCTGACTCTTTGCGACCCCATGGACTAGTCCCTGGAAGTCTCCAGGCCAGAATACTGAGTGAGTAGCCGTTCCTTCTCCAGGGGATCTTCCCAACCCAGGGATCGAACCCAGGTCTTCCGCATTGCAGGTGGATTCTTTAAGAGTTTGGATGCTATGGGAGGGTAAGGGACTTCGTTGAGTACAGAGCAGCAGGAAGAGCCTTGCTGAAGAAATATTCCAGGAGGGGCCCAGGACGACTCTGCATCCAACACGTTCCCTCTCCAGGGCAGACTAGTGTTAGCACCCAGGCCTCCTTGAATAAATCCATTCAGCAAAGAGCATCTGCTCTGTGTCAGGTCCTATGCTGTTGGGTCTGGGGCCACAGGCTTGGGTAAGAGCCAGTATCTGAGCTCTAATCAGAGCTCTGCTGATTCTTGGGAGTTACAGGAGACAATCAGAACTCCTCAGCATGGGGATCTATCTCCTGTCTCTCCCTCATGCCCCCCACTAGGCCCCAGCCCACCTCTTTGACCTCGTCTCCTCCTGCCCCACTGAACTGCTAGTCCCCTCGCCAACTGAACACACTTGCACTTTCACACATGGGGAGGCTGCCATCCCTTGCGCCCATCATATTCACTGTCACTTCCACAAAGAATTCCCTTGAGCCTCTCCTTTTTTCTCTCGGCATTCAAGAACCAGAGTATCACCACCTCTGTGAAGTCTGCCCTCCCAGAGTTTGTTACTGATTCCTTGTCCAATACTGATGGTCGTGTATTTTTCCACGTGTTATTGTTCCATGTGTGTGATCCCATCAGACCAGGGGCCTCAGAGTCAGTGACCTTGACTCTGTCTCTCTGGTGGGAACCAATATACAATGGGTCACTTCAGCTCAGTTCAGTTCAGTCGCTCAGTCGTGTCCGACTCTTTGCGACCCCATGAACTGCAGCACGCCAGGCCTCCCTGTCCATCACCATCTCCCGGAGTTCATCCAGACCCACGTTCATCGAGTCAGTGACGCCATCCAGCCATCTCATCCTCGGTCAACCCCTTCTCCTCCTGCCCCCAATCCCTCCCAGCATCAGAGTCTTTTCCAATGAGTCAACTCTTCGCATGAGGTGACCAAAGGACTAGAGTTTCAGCTTTAGCTTCATTCCTTCCAAAGAAATCCCAGGGTTGATCTTCAGAATGGACTGGTTGGATCTCCTTGCAGTCCAAGGGACTCTCAAGAGTCTTCTCCAACACCACAGTTCAAAAGCATCAGTTCTTCGGCGCTCAGCCTTCTTCACAGTCCAACTCTCACATCCATACATGACCACAGGAAAAACCATAGCCTTGACTAGACGGACCTTGGATCACTTAGGAACTGCAATTAAGGTGGGGTCAGAGAAACTTCTATAAGTAAAGGGGTAGAGTACAGAAGGAAGAGAAGGGGTGGGGTTAGTTAGCTTAGAGCAGCAGTTCTGAACCTAGGGCTCTGAGAGTAGAGGAGCAAGCTGGCAGAGGGTGCTGCTGCTGCTGCTGCTAAGTCACTTCAGTCGTGTCCGACTCTGTGTGACCCCATAGACGGCAACCCACCAGGCTCCCCAATCCCTGGGATTCTCCAGGCAAGAATACTGGAGTGGGTTGCCATTTCCTTCTCCAATGCATGAAAGAGAAAAGTGAAAGTGAAGTCGCTCAGTCTGTCCGACTGTTAGCGACCCCATGGACTGCAGCCCACCAGGCTACTCCGTCCATTGGATTTTCCAGGCAAGAGTACTGAGTCATGTGCAAAGCTGGGCTGTGCTCTGTCAGTCGTGTCGGACTCTGTGACCCCATGAACTATAGCCCGCCAGGCTCCTCTGTCCATGGAATTTTCCAGGCAAGAGTAATGGAGTGGGTTGCCATTTCCTTCTCCAGGGAGAGCTGGGTTACTTGGGTTTCAATCCTGGCTCTGGCATGTTAGTAGCTCCGTGAGGTAGGACAAGTGGTTTTATTTCTCTCAGCCTTCAAGAAAAGGGGAAATACTATGATTAGTATAACTATGTTGGCTTCAGAGGGTCTGGGCACATGTTAAAATTCTATAAAGAATTTTGTTAAAAAAAAAAAGAATTTTGTTTAAATAGGTATAAGTTTTTCTGGAAGGATGGTTCCTTGATTTTTAAATTTCACAAAATGTACAAGCTAAGCAGGAGGAAGGCATTTTCTTAGTTGTCTATTGCTATGTATTGCTGTGTAGCAGATGACCCTAGAATTTAGGGAGTTAAAACAATGAACATTATCTGACCGTTCCTGTGGGTCAGGAATCCAGGAGAAGCTTGTTTGGGTGATCCTGGCTGTGGCTCTTTTATGAGATTGATCTCTCAAGATGTTAGCCAGGGCTGAAGTCACTTGAAAGCTTGTCTGGGGCTACCTGCGGTGTAGACGTCACCTCTCCATATGGCTGCCTGAGTGTCCTCATAACACGGTGGCTGGCCTGCCCTAGAGCTTATGATCTGAGGGAACAAGGCAGAAGCTGCAGTGTTTTTTATGACCGAACCCCAGAAGCCACTCACGGCCATTTCCAAAGCACCCAGTTGGTTTCACGGTTCAGCCCTATTCAGAACGGGAGGGACTAGAACAGATGTGAATGTCAGGGCTGGGAATCACTGGGGGCCATTTTGGAGGCTGGCTACCACAGTGCCTTGGAAGGAATTCGGAATGAGGAGCTGTCAGTTGAAATCTTGACTCCACTGACAACTGTGTGATCTTGGGAAAGTTCCTTCGCTTTACTGGCCCTGCCAGTTTTCTCACTCAGCTCACATGGTAATTGTGCTACTCAAGAGTTAAGGGCTGGGAAAGCCATTTATCCAAGCCCTGGACTTCACATTCGGTTATTAGCAATCAATCAAGAGGAGGAGGAAGAAAAGCCATTTGGTGCAGTGTGTAAGTTAATGTTTTCAGTACAAAAAAATAGCCAAGGAAGAACTAACCAGCTCATCTACCAGTCTCAACAAATTAGCACCACTCTTACAATTATGGTGTCAAAATGCACTTTCAAGTTTATTTTTCTTTTTCGCAGAGAAAGAATGGCGGAAATGGCTTAAATTAAGATGAGAAAGATTTATGGTAGATATGGGTAAACCTCTCTGGCATTAAAGAGACTGAAAACTGCGATGGGTTCCTTCATGGGGTCCTGAACTCTCCACCTGAAAAATTTAAAGAATTAGGCAGTATGCTGTTCTTATCTACACTTTTGGTAGAAAGTCACTCAGGTCATCCTTTGAAGCCATTTTAGGAGGGGATGCCACAGACCTTTTAAAGTGAAATGGTGGTGGTGGTTTAGTTGCTCGCTTGTGTCAGACTCGTATGCCCACGCGGACTGTAACCCACCAGGCTCCTCTGTCCACTGGATTTCCCAGGCAAGGACAGTGGAGCGGGCCGCCATTTCCTTCTTCAGGGCATCTTCCCGACCCAGGGATTGAACCCAGGTCTCCTGCATTGCAGGTGAATTCTTTACCAACTGAAAGTCCCTAAAGTAAAATGGAAAGATGTATTATTGGGAGTCCCAGTTCACTGGTTAGGACTCTGCGTTTCCACTGCAGGGGCCTGGGTCCAATCCCTGATCAGGAAACCGAGATCCCAAATCCTACAAGTTGCACAGCTCGGCCAAAAAAAAAAAAAAAAAAAGTGTTCTTACATTGTTAGGCATGAAAAACTTTACTTTTTCATCATACTCAAATGAGTATGAGTAGCACATACTCATTCTGGAAGATTTGGAAACTACCAGACAACTGTAAAGAAGTGAAAAACATTAGATCNAAAAAAAAAAAAAAAAAGTGTTCTTACATTGTTAGGCATGAAAAACTTTACTTTTTCATCATACTCAAATGAGTATGAGTAGCACATACTCATTCTGGAAGATTTGGAAACTACCAGACAACTGTAAAGAAGTGAAAAACATTAGATCTGCCGCCTTAATCTAAACGCTTTGTTTTGTGGTTTAGGTGAGAAATAATTTTTTCGGGACTCCCCTGGTGGTCTAGTGATTAAGACTCTGCCTTCCAATGCAGGACGCAGGTTCAACCCCTAGATGGGGAACTAAGATCCCAGATGCCTCAGGGCAACTGAGCCCAGGCACAGCAGCAATAAAGATCCCACATGCCGAAACTAAGACTCAGTGCAGCCAAATACATTAAAATAAAATTTTTTCAATTAAAAAAAATGTAATACTTTGTAAAACCCACTCTTCCCCCCAGTTGAATGTAGTCTTACAAACTAGAAGTAACCAACATTAACAGTTGGGATTTAAACACCTTTTTCAGCCTCATGGGAGACTGAAAAACAGGAATGGATTTAAATGATGGCAAAAGGCAGGTAAGCAGAATTAGTGTGGTGAGGAAGTCCCCATCTCTAAGCATCTTTACAGCTTGCATAGATATGTTTGGGTGAATCCTGCCTGTTTACCAATTCTGCCTGGGCAGATTCCAAATACTGTACAGGGCTCATAAGTAGTACTTAGGGATTTTGTCCAATACAGTAATTATTGAGTAAGGTCATTAATTCCACAGATTAAGTGCCTACCACATGCCAAGACTGTGCCAGGTGTTGAAAGTGTGATGATGAACCCAAGAAGATGCTAACAAGAGTAGAGACACTAAACCAAAAATCATACAAAGAAATGAACTGTGGAGGGAGACCAGAAGAGGTGGACATTTGTGAATCATCTGCTGTGTTGGAAGTTTAGCCAGTGTTATCTCCCTGGGACTTGACGGAGATAATCTGACCTCTCTGAACTTCATTTGAAAATGGGGACAGAATCACTGGGAGAGAACATGTGTCAGTGTGGCAAACTTTGTTCCAGGGCTTGGTTTACTGAAGTATAAAAATGAGGCACTTTTTACACTTCTGACTCAAACCTTCTTGATGGCCTTTAGTGAGTCTGCTGTGTTCCAGTGAGTCTGTTGTGATCTCTCTACAAAGATTCCACTTAATCCCCATTCTACCCATTTGAGTTTATGTACCCCATTATCCAAATGATGACTCTGAGTCAATGAGAGGTTTCACAGCTTGACCAAGACCACACAGCCATGGAGAATGACTACAAGAAGATTCAAACCCAGGCCTGCCAAAATCCAAAGTCAGTGGGAATGCATTATCTCTTAGTGAGATTCCTAGGGTATATGTGTCCTCTTGAGAATGCTTAGGTTTGCTGGTGGTGTGCTTGCTATTCAGATTCCTGAATGTGTGCTTTGCTCATAACTGTGCAGTCTGAAAACACTGACTCATCCCCAAACAGGGCAGGGCTGAATATCAGACCTGTTTATCTTATACTGCCCTGTGGCACCTGTGTTGACTTCAAACAAACTTTGTAATAAAAGCACTGTGATGAAACAGAAAAACACCCCCCCGAATACATATATATAAGCTTGTTTTTGGTGTTTCTGACAATAGAATATACTCATGAGTCTCATTAACTTTTAAAAAAATGACAGCTACTTAAGGTTTAACGACTAAAGCCAATTCTCTAACACACATCTTGCAGAGTCCTCTGAACATACTCTTTTCACACTTAACTCTGATGTTGTCATTAGTTTCTGTTTTGATTCTGCAAGGGCAGAGACTTTGAAACATTCACATATGGATTCCCCTGTGGCTTGACTCAACTGAGAGCCAGGAAAATTAGGTATCTCCACAGTCCCTGCATTAGCTTTCTTCTGCTATTATAAAAAGTTACTAGGTTTAGTGGTTTAAAACAACACCTGTCTTACACTTTCTATGGGTCACAAGTCTGGACTGTGTGGGTCAGCTGGTTCTCTGATCTGGCTAAAATCAGCCTGTTAGCAGGACTGGACTTCTCTCTCTGCAGGATGAGAGATGGGGAGAACATGTTTCCAGGCTCATTCAGGTTATGAAATCTCAGTCCCCTGCAACTGCTGAACTGAGGTCCCATTACTTGTGGACAGGGCTTTGTTCTCTGCTTCTAAAGGCTTCTGACATTCCCTGGCTCATGACCCCTTCAGCAACAGTGGGTTGACTTCCTCTCAAGCTTCTAATCTGATTCTTTTCTGCCATTTCTCTCCAAGGTATCTCTTTTGCCTTCAAGGGTCCATGTAATTACACTGGGTTCACCCATATAATCCAGGATCATCTCCCTATTTTATGGTCCTTAATTCCATCTGCAATGTCCTGTTTACCATGGAATGTAACATATTCACAGATTCCATAGAGCATAGTTTTTTCTTTTTTTTTGGCAGGTGGGCAACAAGAACATTATTCTGCCAACCACAGTGCCTTTACTAAATGTGTACATTTTAGAATAAATCTTCTCTAGTGACTCTGGAGGTCAGGAGGGCAGGGGGGGTAGCGAGATGAAGCTACTCAAGAAAAGATTTTAAACAGGCCAAATGACCTGTCAAAGGTTATACATTAAACAACTACCACCACCATCACCCTTTTGTGAAAAGTCAGGTCAAACACTTTTTTCCATCATGCAAGTGGGGTTCTTCTTTCCCCCGACTGGGGTGAAGTTAGAAGGGGACAGATGAGAAAACACGCTTCGTGATTCCCTGGCAGTCTAGTGGCTCGCACTCTGTGCTTCCACTTCAAGGTGCACAGGTTCCATCCTTGCTCAGGGACCTAAGACCCCACGTGCCATGTGGTGCAGCCAAAAAACCCCCGACAAAACCATGCCTTATTTTACCTTGCACAGTCTGTTCACCTTGCAGGATTTTGTTTACTGGACCTGAAAGCCGTCTGTGTGATGAGAATTTGAAGGAGCACTGAACTCCATGGTGTTCCACGTGGGCAGCACCCTGTTTATCTTCCCTCATCGCTGGCTCTCCCACGTGCTAACACCAGGGAGTGGAAGGTGTGCTTCCTCACTGTGGGAATCCTTTCAAATGTGACCAGTGACACCGCCTCTCTAATTTTAAAGAATTGGCCATTATCCAGTTTAGGACTGATTCTAGCGATGTTTCTGGGCAGTTGACTGATTCAATAAATAGGCACAGAAAATCTATGTATTGGGTATTCTGAACCTCATTTCATTTCATGCTTCTGCCAAAGCTTGGAGAGGGTAAGCAACGTTGCTCATTGTCTCTTAGCCTGTACCAACTATTAAACACTTACTCTATGCCAGGAGCCAAATTATAAGGACCTAATGTCAGGGTTCCCCCTGCACACCCTCTTCCAATCTGCCAGGTGTTTTACACTGATACTCATCTCAAAAATACTGTGATAGCCACGGAATGGTTTAGCCAGGATTCGGCTCTAGGTTCTTTTGACTCCATGTTCTGTGTTCCCTCTGGGGTAGTGCTTCTAAAAAGGTCTCAGGTGCATTCTGGTAAGTATGGCTCCAAAGTCCAAGTTCTTTACACTACCCGTAATCTTATCATCAAGTTCACCAGGTGGTAAGAACGCTGTAGGCTGCGGGTGCAGCTTCTGCAAACGTACAGCGGCATGAAAGCACAGGAGGAAATGGGGAACTAACTCTCTAGGTCCATCAATCGTGCAATAACCGTTTTACTGGTATAAGTGTCTTTCTGTCTCATTATTATGCGGCGGTGAGTCATTTAGGGGAGGACCAAAAGGGAAAGTCCTGTCTCTAGTCACCTACAAGAAGTGTCAGTGAGAACAGCTTAGGCGGAGAGGGGGGAAAGTGGGCGCTGGGAGTCAAGCTACCAGTTCTCTAT
>SJYX01003246.1:0-10483 GCA_006410675.1 Oreotragus oreotragus
CCATGGACTGCAGCCTACCAGGCTCCTCCATCCATGGGATTTTCCAGGCATGAGTACTGGAGTGGGTTGTCATTGCCTTCTCCAATCAATCAGACTAGTTTGTCCTAAAAATACTCTGTACTATGCCTATTCAACCCTCCTTCCCTTCCCTGGAACTACTGAGTTTTTGTTTTGTTTCTGTTTGTTGGTTTTATTCCTTGGAGTTTTTCATTTCCCTGAATGTCATATATAATAGTTGGAATCGTTCAGTTATGCAGCCTTTTCAGATTGCTTCTTTCACTCAGTACTATACATTTAAGTTTCTCCTGTGTTCTCTAATGACTTGATAACTTGTTTCTTTTTAAAGTTGAACAATATACCACAGTTTATTTACTCATTCACCCACTAAAGGACATCTTGATTGCTTTCAAGTTTTGGCAATTAGGAACAAAGTTGTTACAAACATTCTTGTACAGATTTTTGTGTGGATATAAATTTTCAGTTCATTTGGGTAATTACTAGGGTGTGTGATTGCTGGATTATGTAGTAAGAGTAAGCTGAATTTTGCAAGAAACTTCCAGGTTGTCTTTCATAGTGTCTGTATCATTTTGTATTCACTAGTAATGAATAAATATTCCTGTTGCTCCACATCCTTGTCAGAATCTGGTGTTGTCAGTTTTGGATTTTGTACATTGTAAAAAGTGTTGTGATCTCTCATTGTTTTAATTGAGAATCCTCTAATTATATATGATATGGGACATCTGATATACTTATTTCTATCTGCATATCTTTGGTGATTTGTCATCTTTTGCTCATTTTGAATTAGTTGGTTCACTTATTGCTGTTAAATTTTAAGAGTTCTTTATATATTTTAGATACCCATCCTTATCAGATATATCTTTTGCAAATATTTTTCTCCAAACTTGTTGGTTTTCTTCTCATTCTCTTGACACTGTCTTTTGAACAATAGAACTTTCTTTTTACTTCAGTAATGTCCAGGTTATCAGTTATGTTTTTCATGGCTATGCCTTTGGGGTGTCTAAAAAGTTAGCAATAAACACAAGATTGTCTAGGTTTTATCCTAAGCCATCTTCTATAAAGTTATAGTTTTGTGCTTTATATCAAAAATTCATTTTGAATTAATTATTGTGGAGGATGTAATGTCTGTGTCTATCTTTTTTTTTTTTTTTTTGGAGATGAGTTGTTTTCTTTTCCTGTTTTTTGTGTGTAGATGTTCAGCCTAGCACCATTTAGTAAAAATGTTCTTTCTTCTCTCTTGTTTTTACCTCTTTGTCAAAAATTTAGGTGCTTATAATTATATGGGTCTATTTCTGGACTGTATTAATCTAATTTTTAATTAATTTATATTGTTTGTCTAGTATTTCCAAAGTCATGAGAGTTTTTGTTTCTTATTTTCATTTTATAAATTATAATATCACAATATAATTTGTAGGAAACATTTATTGTATCTAGGAGTAAATTAAACTTTATAACATAAATTCCACCCATTCATTTTTATAGTTTTGTTATTTAAATATATACAAAAACCATAGTACTTTTACTAATTTCTATTGCTAAACGATATGTACTAACACAATACCATTAATATCATGTTTTCTTGGCAAGAACAACCTACAATTAATGTATTAGTTATATTTAACTTTATTCCAAATTTATCATTTTGAATAAACTTCTACAAAAATTTATAAAGAACTTTATACAGAATTATACATACGCTCTTTTTTCCTAAAAAAAAAATAAAATAAACCCCCCAACCTTGTGTGTTAACAATAAAATGATGTATTTTTATTATAACACAAAAAGAATTGAGGCAGATGGAATGACATTGTAAAAGAAAAAAAAAACTGCTTAAGAAATGATTTTGCAGACTAATCACACTTTTTAAATTTACCTTCAAATTTTTAACTCATTGGTATATGCTGGTTTTATAAAAAGTAAATAAGAAAAATACATGTGTGACTTACGTGCTTTTTCATCAGAAAATTGTAACACCTCTCTAGTAAAGGATGACCAAATGAGTTTTTTAAAATGATTATGATGATTAATGATAATTTTATTGTTAGTTGAAATGGATTCACCANAATAAGAAAAATACATGTGTGACTTACGTGCTTTTTCATCAGAAAATTGTAACACCTCTCTAGTAAAGGATGACCAAATGAGTTTTTTAAAATGATTATGATGATTAATGATAATTTTATTGTTAGTTGAAATGGATTCACCAAGATTAGCTTAACCATTGACAATAAGTTGATAATGCTTTCTAAAGCTCAATTTCTTGTTGAATAAAATGTGTTTCATTGTATCTACCACATAGGTTTGGCATAAGTAATTAATTATATAAAGTATAATGAATTGAAACATCTTTATTCTTGTACTTTTTCCTGTTGACAGTCTTCACTATATGCTTCATCAGTTAAGATATGAATCAGTGTTCTGCTATCAATTAAAGTTATATCTATCTACTTGGCTAGCTAGCTAGTTCGCTTGCTAGATTTGTGTTTATTACAGGGATTTGATCTTGTCATTGCTAGAGTTAGCTAAGCATTCTGGTTAAGCAGCCTCTGGAAGTTTCTTTTATTTGTATTGGTTTTTGAGTCAAGGTCTAAGGAAAAGTGGGGAAGGGAAAATTGATGTAAGATAAGGAAGAACAAAACCAACTGAAATTCACAGCACAAAACTATATCAGTTTTGTAGCCTCTAATCTTGATGGTATAAGTATCCTGTGGTCGATAGGCCCTTCCTAACAGAACTAAATATGTTCACTTAGCATATATGTATAAAGTTTCAAGGAAGAACCAGAGGAAAGCAAATACTTGTGGGTTCAGACCCTGTCTCTTGCCAGTGATATGAGCTGTTATGTCTTCACTAGGATGTGAATGCTTAAAAGTTCTACTTCACCTTTGTCCTCCAAACCAAAAACAAGAATCCCTCTTGTGGCCCATCCTAATGAGAAACACACTAGAAAGTAAATTATCTCAGAAATGTAGCCCAACATAACTAGGTTGACACATTGAAAGCATATGAGTGCCAACCTGACACTTACACATATCTCCTCAAAACATACTTCATTTCCAAATAGAGAAGATAATCATGCTTCACCTAACATCATCTAACTATCCCAATTAACTGGAAACACAGTGACTCTTTCCCTAGAAAAATCTGCTAGTCTTATCTTTAGCTTTCAGTGATGTTTGTTGTGTCTCTAGCTGATTTACCCTCTCTTTTGATACAATGCAGTTTAAATAATGAGATATAAAGCTAATTACAATTAATACATCTTAGAGCTTCCTTAGTTGTCCAGTGGTTAAGAATCTGCTTTGCAATGCAGGGGACTTGGTTTTGAGACCTGGCTGGAGAACTAAGATCCCACATGTTTAGTAGCAACTAAGCCCCTGTGCCACCACCAGAGAGTCAGGGTGCAACAACTACTAAGTCTGTCTGTTCCAGAGCCTGTGTGCCACAACTAGAGAGTTACCAGGCCACAGTGAAAGATCTCACACACAACAATGAGAACCCCACAGCTAAGACCTGAGACAGTAAAAATAAATAAATAAAATAATTAACACATCTCATGTTAGATGAAAAGGAGATGAGAAAGGAGAAGAAAACAAATGTTTAATGAACATACGTACAAAAATGACAAAAATGTTCATATCAAAATAAGGAAGAGGTACTCATAACTAGCACATTAATTTATATAGCTGGTGATATGAATATGTTTCATATATATATATATGTATTGGGGAAGGCAACGGCACCCCACCCCAGTACTCTTGCCTGGAAAATCCAATGGACGGAGTAGCCTGGTGGGCTGCAGTCCATGGGGTCGCTAACAGTCGGACAGACTGAGTAACTTACTTTCACTTTTCTCTTTCATGCATTGGAGAAGGAAATGGCAACCCACTCCAGTATTCTTGCCTGGAGAATCCCAGGGATGGGGGAGCCTGGTGGGCTGCCATCTATGGGGTCACACAGAGTCGGACACGACTGAAGTGACTTAGCAGCAGCAGCAGCAGCATATATATGTATTTCAAAAATATATTAAGGTGTTTTTAAAAATTATTTCCATAATGTATTTTACACCTTTATTGAATATACTTAATAAATAAAAATGCACATATTTGATATACACATTTTGATGTTTTTTCAACATAAATATACACCCATGATATTAACACAGTGAAGGAAGTAAACACAAAAACATTCCAAATTTTCACTTTGAACTCATATTAAAATTGTTGAAAAACTTTTAACCAGAATGAGACATATGTTCAGTTGTTTTAAATTTCTGGTATCATAGTATATTTCTGTTTTTAGCACTTTATTTCAGCTCTGAATAATTTTCAAAAAAAATATTGATGTGTGACCAAATAAGTAATTACTGAAAATTGATTCTTCAACTAAATAGGAATTTATCGCAATATTATACCTTATTATAAGCTTGCAGTATTTTTCTTAAAGTATCTATTTTTCATCAAAATCAATGAAAATAAATATGTATTCATGATGTATTTACTTTACTATAGATCAAATTGCAATATAACTATTGAAATGATGCCAGCATTCTTATATTTCATTAAGAAAATGAAATCATCTAAAATAATTGATACTATGACAATAATTATCTAAATTGTAAAAACCAAGTAACAATTATAAAAGGCAAAGATGGCAACTGAGTATTATCATGTTGTATACATAAAACCTAGGGGAAAATTTTTTTTTTCCCCCATGTCAATCACACATAATCTATGAGGGGACTTAAGTTTGATTCATGATCCATGCTCACTTTGGAAAAATTTTTGTAGACAGAAGTAAAGGAGTCAGGTCTGAGTCCTGTGCATTTGTAAGGACAAGATGACAGTACTAAGTGGGGAAAATTTCTCAAAAATACATTGGTGTGTATGGGCTGCTAATCAAACACAAAAATATATGCACACCAAATGTGCATCTAGAGTAGAGAGGTTTTTTAAAATTTTATTATTTCTGTTGGGTGGAAAACCTCTATACAGTCAGCAAAAACAAGACTAGGGGCTGACTGTGGCTCAGATCATCAACTCCTTGCAAAATTCAGACTTAAATTGAAGAAAGTAGGGAAAATCCACTAGACCATTCAGGTATGACCTAAACCAAATCTTACAGGTATACAGTGGAAGTGAGAAATTGACTCAAGGGATTAAATCTGAAAGACAGAATGCCTGAAGAACTATGGATGGAGATGCATGACACTGTATAGGAGACAGTGATCAAGAGCATCCCCCAAAACAAAGAAATTCAAAAAGGCAAAATGGTTGTCTAAGGAGGCCTTACAAATAGCTATGAGAAGAAGAGAAGTGAAAGGCAAAGGAGAAAAGGAAAGATATATCCATTTAAATGCAGAGTTCCAAAGAATAGAGAGGAGAGATAAAAAAAGCCTTCCTCAGTGATCAATGCAAAGAAATAGAGGAAAACAATAGAATGGGAAAGACTAGTAATCTCTTCAAGAAAATTAGAGATACCAAGAGAAATTTTTACCCAAGGATGGGCACAATAAAGGACAGAAATGGTATGAGCCTAACAGAAGCAAAAGANGGTCGCTAACAGTCGGACAGACTGAGTAACTTACTTTCACTTTTCTCTTTCATGCATTGGAGAAGGAAATGGCAACCCACTCCAGTATTCTTGCCTGGAGAATCCCAGGGATGGGGGAGCCTGGTGGGCTGCCATCTATGGGGTCACACAGAGTCGGACACGACTGAAGTGACTTAGCAGCAGCAGCAGCAGCATATATATGTATTTCAAAAATATATTAAGGTGTTTTTAAAAATTATTTCCATAATGTATTTTACACCTTTATTGAATATACTTAATAAATAAAAATGCACATATTTGATATACACATTTTGATGTTTTTTCAACATAAATATACACCCATGATATTAACACAGTGAAGGAAGTAAACACAAAAACATTCCAAATTTTCACTTTGAACTCATATTAAAATTGTTGAAAAACTTTTAACCAGAATGAGACATATGTTCAGTTGTTTTAAATTTCTGGTATCATAGTATATTTCTGTTTTTAGCACTTTATTTCAGCTCTGAATAATTTTCAAAAAAAATATTGATGTGTGACCAAATAAGTAATTACTGAAAATTGATTCTTCAACTAAATAGGAATTTATCGCAATATTATACCTTATTATAAGCTTGCAGTATTTTTCTTAAAGTATCTATTTTTCATCAAAATCAATGAAAATAAATATGTATTCATGATGTATTTACTTTACTATAGATCAAATTGCAATATAACTATTGAAATGATGCCAGCATTCTTATATTTCATTAAGAAAATGAAATCATCTAAAATAATTGATACTATGACAATAATTATCTAAATTGTAAAAACCAAGTAACAATTATAAAAGGCAAAGATGGCAACTGAGTATTATCATGTTGTATACATAAAACCTAGGGGAAAATTTTTTTTTTCCCCCATGTCAATCACACATAATCTATGAGGGGACTTAAGTTTGATTCATGATCCATGCTCACTTTGGAAAAATTTTTGTAGACAGAAGTAAAGGAGTCAGGTCTGAGTCCTGTGCATTTGTAAGGACAAGATGACAGTACTAAGTGGGGAAAATTTCTCAAAAATACATTGGTGTGTATGGGCTGCTAATCAAACACAAAAATATATGCACACCAAATGTGCATCTAGAGTAGAGAGGTTTTTTAAAATTTTATTATTTCTGTTGGGTGGAAAACCTCTATACAGTCAGCAAAAACAAGACTAGGGGCTGACTGTGGCTCAGATCATCAACTCCTTGCAAAATTCAGACTTAAATTGAAGAAAGTAGGGAAAATCCACTAGACCATTCAGGTATGACCTAAACCAAATCTTACAGGTATACAGTGGAAGTGAGAAATTGACTCAAGGGATTAAATCTGAAAGACAGAATGCCTGAAGAACTATGGATGGAGATGCATGACACTGTATAGGAGACAGTGATCAAGAGCATCCCCCAAAACAAAGAAATTCAAAAAGGCAAAATGGTTGTCTAAGGAGGCCTTACAAATAGCTATGAGAAGAAGAGAAGTGAAAGGCAAAGGAGAAAAGGAAAGATATATCCATTTAAATGCAGAGTTCCAAAGAATAGAGAGGAGAGATAAAAAAAGCCTTCCTCAGTGATCAATGCAAAGAAATAGAGGAAAACAATAGAATGGGAAAGACTAGTAATCTCTTCAAGAAAATTAGAGATACCAAGAGAAATTTTTACCCAAGGATGGGCACAATAAAGGACAGAAATGGTATGAGCCTAACAGAAGCAAAAGATATTAAGAAGAGGTGGCAAGAATACACAAAAGAACTATACAAAAAAGATCTTCATGACCCAGATAATCACTATAGTGTGATCACTCACCTAGAGCCAGACATCCTGAAATGCAAAGTCAAGTGGGCCTTAGGAAGCATCACTATGAATAAAGCTAGTGGAGGTGATGGAATTACAGTTGAGCTATCTCAAATCCTAACAGATGATGCTGTGAAAGTGCTGCACTCAATAGGCCAGCAAATTTGGAAAACTCAGCAGAGGCCACAGGACTGGAAAAAAAATCAGTTTTCATTCCAATTCCAAAGAAAAGCAATGCCAAAGAATGCTCAATCTACTGCACAATGGCACTCATTTCAAATACTAGCAAATTAATGCTCAAAATTTTCCAAGCCAGGCTTCAATAGTATATGAACCATATGTTCAGGCTAGATTTAGAAAAGGCAGAGGAGCCAGAGTTCAAATTGCCAACATCTGTTTGATCATCAAAAAAGCACGAGAGTTCCAGAAACACATCTATTTCTGCTTTATTGACTGTGCCAAAGCCTTTGACTGTGTGGATCACAATAAACTGTGCCAAATTCTTAAAAAGATGAGAGTACCATTACACCTTGCCTGCCTCTTAAGAAACCTGTGTGCAGGTCAGGAAGCAACAGTTAGAACTGGACATGGAACAGCAGACTTGCTCCATATTGGGAAAGGAGTATGTCAAGGCTGTATATTGTCACTCTGCTTATTTAACTTATATGCAGAGTGTATCATTAAAAATGCTGGGCTGGAAGAAGCACAAGCTGGATTAAAGACTGCTGAGAGAAACATCAATAACCTCAGATATGCAGATGACACCACTCTTAAGGCAGAAAATGAAGAACTAAAGAGCTTCTTGATGAAAGTGAAAGAAGAGAGTGATAAAGTTGACTTAAAACTCAGCATTCAGAAAACTAAGATCATTGCATCTGGTCCCATCACTTCATGGCAAATAAATGGGGAAAAAGTGGAATCAGTGAGACTTTGTATTTGGGGGGCCCCAAATATCTGCAGTTGGTGACTGCAGCCATTAAATTTTAATTCATGAAATTTAATTTTAATTCATGCTTCCAAGGATATGCTTGCTCCTTGGAAGGAAAGTTATGACCAACCTAGACAGCATATTAAAAAGCAGAGACATTACTTTGCCAACAAAGGTCCATCTAGTCAAAGCTATGGTTTTTTCAGTAGTCATGTATGGATGTGAGGGTTGGACTATAAAAAAAAAAACAAAAACCAAAAACTGAGTGCTGAAGAACTGATGCTTTTGAACTGTGCTGTGGAGAAGACTCTTTAGAGTCCCTTGGACTGCAAGGAGATCCAACCAGTTCATCCTATAGGAAATCAGTCCTGAGTATTCATTGGNAAACTGAGTGCTGAAGAACTGATGCTTTTGAACTGTGCTGTGGAGAAGACTCTTTAGAGTCCCTTGGACTGCAAGGAGATCCAACCAGTTCATCCTATAGGAAATCAGTCCTGAGTATTCATTGGAAGGATTGATTCTGAAGCCATATCTCCTATACTTTGCCCACCTGATGTGAAGAACTGACTCAATTAAAAAGACCCTGATGCTGGGGCAGGTGGAAGGCGAGAGCAGAAGGTGAGATTTGTGGATGACATCACTGACTCAATGGACTTGAGTTTGGGTAAACTCCAAGAGCTGGTGATGGATAAGGAGGCCTGGTGTGTGCAGTCCATGGGGTCTCAAATATTCAGACACGACTGAGGGACTGAACTAAACTGAACTAATGTTCTGGTTTATATTATTATTTCCCATAAAATATCTATAATGTTATTAATTCCCTTAGATGAGATTTTCATATAACTGAACAACATTAAAAGAATAAAATCAAGATGTACAATGATAGAAATCATCCAGAAAACATTGAAAGAATATATTTCTAGCAGTATTATTTTCTTATAAATTGTTCTAAACCACAATTCCTTTTCTGCCCATTTTTATATGTATGCACTAGTATGCTATAAGAAACCAGAGTACTTTTGAAAAAGATTTTATTTCATTTTTGTATTATGATAAAACTCCAAGAAAACTCACACATTGCCCTCTCATGAAATTTGCTTGACAGGCAATATTTTAAGGTTTGTAACTTTTTTTTTTTTTTAACATGTTTTACAGCGATCATTTAATTTGAATACGTGTATCTAATAACAGAAGATAGTATAAAGCAGATTGTATTTTTCACACTTTTGGCTACATATATGTATGAATATCTTACTTCTTCCTAAAATGAATCCAATCCTTTGCCAGTATAGTTAAAATTCTGTATATAGTATATTACTGCTTCATGGCAATGAAGTTCATTTCAAGATTAACTACTGTGTTTAAAACACTCAGAAAAAGTCATGAAAATTTTAATGTAGCCTTAAATTTTTAGCATATTTTTATAAATGTACATGGTGAAGAGAACACGTCACTTAAAAATTTGTAACACATTTCTCATTATTTTAAGGATATTAGAATGTACTTAGATTGTGTGTTTTATTTTTTTTTAACATAAACTGATAAGATTAGGGAGGATAATCTAACCTAAATTCAGCTTCTGTTTTGAAGGTCTTCAAAAAGTTACCACTAATTATTTTGAAACATTATTATAAACCTCTTTGCCACCTCTTACATGTCTCCCTTATGGAGATACTGTAATGATTGGTAAGAGTAGCTTAAAAAGTGGTGTCAACAGTAGTGTGTAAGTCATTATAGTTATATTTGCACAGTAAAGGCACTGAAATAAGCCAGATGGTCTCTTTTCCCATCTTGCAGTTTAAACTGAGTGCATATTTACTTTTTCTTTAAATATAACCTTTCTTGTTCAGGGCAAGTTTTAAACAAAAGACATTGGGCACAAATCACGTATAAGTTTTCATGTCAGTGAGTGAAAAAAACTCAGTATTAAAAAAAAAATTCATAGTACTTAGATAACAAATATGGCTAGATATTGTGTCTTTCTCAAAATTATAGATTATTTTTTAAAGTGATTGATATTGAAGTTGTGTATACCTTCTTTCATTAGCTATATCAAGAGCTCCTTTTGTGCAGTGTCTTTATGATTTACTTTTGAGAAATACATAACCTTTCGGAGCCACATTTGTAAAACGCGTATGAGAATCCTTGAGTCACAGTGTTTCCTT
>SJYX01003247.1:0-15363 GCA_006410675.1 Oreotragus oreotragus
AAGGGACTGGCAAGCCACTCCAGTATTCTTGCCTGGAGAATTCCATGGACAGAGGAGCCTGGTGGGCTACAGTTCATTGGGTCTCAAAGAGCTGGACATGCCTGAGCGACTAACACACAGACAACACATTGTTCAAGAAAACAGAACTGATCCTAAACAGAGAGAAGTTAAGTAGGAGGGCAGAGGCAAGAACATGCAAGCTAACTGTAAAAAGTACAAGTGTGATCTAGGCTGTTAAATTTGGCCACTTTGTTTTTATTGGGGCTTTCCAGGTGGTGCTAGTGATTAAGAACCCGCCTACCAATGCTGGTGACTTTATTTTTGCCAGTGCAAAAATATGGATGTGCTGTAATTCATGGCAGTAACAGCAATCACAGTTTTTGGAGGTTTCTTATGTGCCTGTTACTATTCTCCTCTTTCCATATTAGCTTATGAAAGAACATCTTGACAAAGTAATTGCAGTTCTTACACACAGTCTACACCAATAAGGTTTTTTGTTTTTTTTAAGTAGAAATGTAATCCCGGACTGTAGAATGTTCCAGTGACTTCCAAAACAGCAGGCAAAACAGATGTTGCCCTGACTTCCACTCACTGGGATGTGACAGCCACCTTGATTGCCCTTTTCCAGCCATTTAATTTGGTTATTTAGGGAGGCAGTGACTTTGACGCATCTGTAAGAGGTAGCCTGACATAAATCAGATCCTCTTACATTTCTCTAAGAAAAAAACTCTCCACCCTTTTCATCTGAGAATTGCATTATTTCTACAGCGAGGCTGCAACAGAAGAGAGATGAGTCGTATTTCCCAGGATTCTAGAACAAATGAAAAATCTGCCAGCCTGGCAAGTAGGTAATGCTGCTATTCAGAAGACACGTGCATATGACCAAATCGCCAACAGATGCTCATAAAATGTTCTTTCCCTCCTTTTGTCACCTAAGAATGAATTTTACATCTTTTTTGTTCACCCTTTAACTTCCGCAAATTTCCAGAGCTCCAAATTCTGCCTGACATTAGTGAGGCCTGGCATGCAAACACAAATAAGGAAAGGGCCCTGTGTCAGATGGTTCACTATTGGTTAGAAAAAGCAGATACATAAATAACTAACTGTCTTCCATACAGATAATGGCAAAACTTCAACTGGCTTCCACCCAACAGAAACCAGCATTTTGCCAGGCTCAATGATGTATTAACAGTCCTATAATGAGAACACCAGCTGTCAGCCATGAGAAATATTAAAACAGGGAACAGAACATTTTCAACAATTCACTTAATGATTTCCAGCATGTGCTTGCCCATGTCCACTCAGCATCCTTACATCTTTTTACGCGCGTGCTTTAAAACCTTCTGTGACTCCTCAGTGCCTCCTGGAGAAAGCTATGCTTCATTTTCAGCATTGCGTGGTGCTATGGTTGAGTAATTTAGAGTTTATTTCCTAGAATCATACATGCTGTAACTCAACTGCTCTGTGACCTTGAGTAAGTTCCTTAGACTCTGTTTCCTCTCCTGTTGGATGAAGTAATAATAGTGCCTAAGTCATAGGGTTTGGAGACATTTAAATGATATAGTCTATGTCAAATGTGTGCATATAATAAAAGTAGAAACGATGATGGTGAGGAAAGTTGTGGAGGTGATGAAGGTACAATAGGAAAAAGGTACAAATTCAAGATTTTTGTTTTCCACTATCAAATACATTGTTACATTAATATATTTGTGTACATATATGTAAGTGTACAGAGATGTATGTATGTTTATATATATCTATCCACATATATATGTGTGTTTGTAATTTTAATTAACCTATCTTAGTTTGAAATAACATTTCTTCAATTTACTTGATATGGGACAGCTGACTTTAACTTAGCCGCAGTTTTCCATCTATAAAATAGAAATAGTGATAGTGCCTATTTCTAAGTAGGTTTGTCATAAGGATGAAATGGTATAAAGCATTTTTTAATATATTTATTTTAATTGGAGGATAATTACTTTACAATAATGTAGTGGTTTTTGCCATATATTGACATGAATCAGCCGTAGGTATATGTATGTTCCTTCCCTCTTGAACCCCACTCCTTTTTACTTTTTAAATTTAGTTGGCTGTGCTGGGTCTTCATTGCATTGGGCAGATTTAGTTGTGTAGGTAGAATCTTAGTGCCCTGACCAGAGATT
Source organism: Oreotragus oreotragus (assembly GCA_006410675.1). Lineage (NCBI taxonomy): Eukaryota > Metazoa > Chordata > Mammalia > Artiodactyla > Bovidae > Oreotragus > Oreotragus oreotragus. The sequence goes on from SJYX01003247.1 coordinate 2,166, forward strand.
GAACCTGGATCCCCAGCATTGGGACTACAGAGTCTCATCCTTTGGACAACCAGACAAGTTCCCCACAGTTGTGATATTCTTGATCTGTAGCATGACCACATCTCTTGAATTGCCTTGAACAATCCCAGTTTTTTGTCTGCTCTCCTGATGTAATTGGTGGTTCATTTTACTCCCCAAATTATCCTAGCTTTAGTGCTAAATTATCTGGCTCTTTCTTGTTCAGATTGTTTGTCTTATTTTTAAATAAACTTTACATCATATTTTTCAATTGTGTCTGCATATTTTAAAATAATAATACGTTTCATTCTCTGTATCTTACAATCTACTTGATGGGAAAAGTTACCTGGACTCTTAAATTCCCTGGCATATGTATCATGACACAGAAATACCTGCCACAGAGAACTGGTATAATCAATATCCTAAAATAGTCAGCTTTGGTTTAAAAAAAAAAAAAAACAAACAAACTTCCAAAGAAAAGAAAATAATAATCTCTTATGTTTCTAGCACTAATACATATTTCTTATATTTCGCCAATATTTCATTGTAAGACTGTATGAACACTAAGAGATTTTTGTTTAAAGGCTAAAAATTTCTGATACAGTCTTGTTAAGAAAAATCTTTTATCTTTCCCTTAAAGAGTTCAGTAAGATAATATGGATGATCCCATATTTGAACTAAATGTTTGCTTTTATCTTGGGAAAAATTCAAAGTTTTTTTCAATGTGATCAAAAATAGACTGCTTACTAATTGCTAATTTGTGTAGTCAGGATGGTTATGCCAGTATCATTTTGGGATTTCTGAATCATTTTGATGATTTTTCAGATAGGAGAAAACATACTAAGAGATTATTCTTTCCCCCCTGTCATCTATAAATGGACTATATGTCTAGTAAATACTAGCTTACTGCTATTGATTCCAAAGTCATGCCATATCATAAGTTACAGCTGGATGACTCAGGACCTCAATCAGGAGCTCTTGGTTTCTGTATTGTGTCAACTGGTCATTGTGACCTGAATTATAGTGAAGAAGAGATCTTACTAGGAAATTAATATATTTAACAGATATTTCCATTTATATGATAAAAATAATGCCAAAATTTTCCTTTGATAATGAAATTAATGATATTAATTTCTTACATGTTCAATAATAAATTTATCTAAAATATTTAGTTATAAAAGCCCTATGGAGTATATTGACTATATACATATTCAAATATACTGCTTACTTAATATATATCTGTGCCAATTTAACTTATTATATTGAACATTTTTATTAGAAGACTTGTTTTGTATATTTAATTGCTGATAGTGTGACAGTTTATAATTATCCAGAGAGTGTACAATGGAGTAAAATAGTGATTTTATTGTAGGAAAATATATACAAATATATAAAATTATTCTTCATCAAATTATTGCTATTAATTTTAGAAGTTCATCTTTACATAATTTCTTATTTCAAAAAGTGTTCCTATTGATGTGATGGCATTTTTTCTCCTATGCCTTTAATGATAAGTACATTCTAATTGAAATAAATATTCAAAATCACTTTTTTCAATAGATGTTGTAATGAAATGGAGTGGATAAGGATTAAGTTCAGAAAACCTGACTATTGGCTTTTACTCTCCCATTGCTGCTTACTGAATGTGTGGCCATGAGCAATCTAAGATTCTGGAGTTCAGTTTCATCACCTTTGTAAAAGTAGCTGGTGTTATTCCATACTCTTGATACTGATTTTGTTAGTCCTAAAACTCTTTTTTTCATATTTTTATCTTAGAAAATGGGACAAATCTAATTGCACCTGCTGCTCCTGACAAATTTCTCTTAGGAATGTAGTAAAACATCTAAGAGTTTTGAAATGAATGTTCCCATTCTCTCCAAGCTTTAAGAATGATTTAACATCTAATCTATACTCTAAAAGCCACACTTATTTAGAATCAATCTTAATTTTACAACCGTTTGCTCATAATTAGTGTTGAAAGGATAAATTATATGTTGTAAACTTGTAAACCTCAAGTTACTTCGTGCAAACAGTGAACATCATGATTCAGTTAATCAAGATGCAAACCCCAGTTGAATTGTCATAGATGTAGACAGAATAATGGTCTTCCAAGTGAAAGTGAAAGATACTTACTCATGTCCAAGTCTTTGCAACCCCATGGACTCTACAGTTCATAGAATTCTCCAGGCAAGAATACTGGACTGGGTAGCATTTCCTTTCTCCAGGGGATCTTCCCAACCCAGGGATCAAACTCATGTCTCCTGCATTGCAGGCAGATTCTTTACCATCTAAGCCACAAAGGAAGCCCAAGAATGCTGGAGTGGGTAGCCTATCCCTTCTCCAGAGGAACTTCCTGACCCAGGAATCAAACCTGGGTCTCCTGCATTGCAGGCAGATTCTTTACCAACTGAGCTATCCAAAGATGTCCACAACTAATCCCAGTTTCTGTTAAGGTGTCAGGATCCATGGCAAACAAGAATTAAGGTTACAGATCCAATTAAATCTGCTAATCAAATGACAACAAAGTAGGGAAATTATTGTAGACTGTTTGGGTCATCACAGTGTGATCACAGAGTTCCTAAATATGGAAGAGTGAGGTGAGTCAGTGTAAGACTTATACAATATGAGAAAGATTTGAAAGAAATTGCTGGATTTGAGGATAGAAGGGAACATGAGCCAAAGGAGAAGGGAAGCCTCTAGAAACTGGAAATGTCAAGGAGAGTGGTGATTCCATTGAGCCTCCAGATTGGAACATAGTCTGGATATGTCACAAGTTGATTCTAGGCTGGTGAGATCTACACAAATGTCTAAACTACAAGCCAATAAGATTCAAATTCACATTGCTTTAAGCCTATAAACACATGGGCCATAAGAAACTAATAGAGTGACTAGCTGGAAACTAGTATGGCCATTAATGAACAGCTACTTTGGTACAAAATTGACTGTACATTTAATTATTAAATTGATTTGAAGTGATTTTCCAATCTTTTAAAAAGTAACAAGTCTCCATTTACAATATTGTGTGAGCAGTAGAATGAAAACCGTGTAGACTTTAGAAGAAAAATATAAATATAAACAGAAAAAGAATGCAGAATAGCATATGCTATTCTTGAACATCCATGAAACACAATCATATGTAGAGAAGATCTGTGAAATANGCAGCCTACCAGGCTCCTCCGTCCATGGGATTTTCCAGGCAAGAGTACTGGAGTGGGGTGCCATTGTCAGTTCTGTTGATTTTTGCTATGGTATCCTTTGTTTCTTTTTAATTTATTTCTGCCCTAATTTTTATGATTCCTTTCCTTCTACTAACCCTAGGGTTCTTCGTGTCTTCTTTTTCTAGCTGCATTCAGTGTAGAGTTAGGTTATTTGTTTGATTTTTCTCTTGTTTCTTGAGGTAAGCTTGTGTTACTATGAACCCTCCCCTTATTTAATTTATTTCTGCCCTAATTTTTATGATTCCTTTCCTTCTACTAACCCTAGGGTTCTTCGTGTCTTCTTTTTCTAGCTGCATTCAGTGTAGAGTTAGGTTATTTGTTTGATTTTTCTCTTGTTTCTTGAGGTAAGCTTGTGTTACTATGAACCCTCCCCTTAGCACTGCTTTTACTGAGTCCCATAGGTTTTGGGTTGTTGTGTTTTCATTTTCATTTGTTTCTATGCATTTTTTTTTATTTCTTCTGTGATTTGTTGATTATTCAGAAGCATGCTGTTTAGCCTCCATATGTTTGTATTTTTAATAGTTTTTTTCCTGTAGTTGACATCTAATCTTACCACATTATAATCAGAAAAGATGCTTGAAAAGATTTCCATTTTTTTGAATTTACCAAGGCTATATTTATGGCCCAGGATATGATCTATCCTGAAGAAGGTTCCATGTGCACTTGAGAAAAAGGTGAAATTCATTGTTTTGTGGTGAAATGTCCTATAGATATCAATTAGGTCTAGCTGGTTCATTGCATCATTTACAGTTTGTGTTTCCTTGCTAATTTTCTGTTTAGTTGATCTATCCATAGCTGTGAGTGGGGTATTAAAGACTCCCACTATTATTGTGTTAGTGTTAATTTCCCCTTTTATATTTGTTAGCATTTCCTTTACATATTGCAATGCTCCTATTTTGAGTGCACATATATTTATAATTGTGATATCTTCTTGGATTGATCCTTTGATCATTATGTAGTGTCCTTCTTTGTCTCTTTTCATAGCCTTTATTTCAAAGTCTGTTTTATCTGATATGAGTATTTCCACTCCTGCTTTCTTTTGGTCTCCATTTACATGAAATATCTTTTTCCAGCCTTTCACTTCCAGTCCGTACGTGTCCCTTGTTTTGAGGTGAGTCTCTTGTAGACAACATATATAGGGGTCCTGTTTGTATCCATTCAGCCCATGTTTGTCTTTTGGTTGGGGCATTCAACCCATTTACATTTAAGGTAATTATTGAAGTATCATCCTGTTGCCATTTACTTTGTTGTTTTGAGTTCAAGTTTATAAATGTTTTCTCTGTTTCCTGCCTAGAGAAGATCCTTTAGCATTTGTTGGAGAGCTGGTTTGGTGGTGCTGAATTCTCTCAGCTTTTGCTTGTCTGTAAAGCTCTTGATTTCTCCTTCGTATCTGAATGAGATCCTTGCTGGGTACAGTAATCTGGGTTGTAAGTTTTTCTCTTTCATCACTTTAAGTATGTCCTGCCATTCCCTTCTGGCCTAAAGAGTTTCTCTTGAAAGATCAGCTGTTATCCTTATGGGAATCCCCTGTGTGTTATTTGTTGTTTCTCCCTTGCTGCTTTTAATATTTGCTCTTTGTGTTTGATCTTTGTTAATCTGATTAATATGTTAATCTGATTAATATGTGTCTTGGGGTGTTTTGCCTTGGGTTTATCCTGTTTGGACTCTCTGGGTTTCTTGGACTTGGAAGGCTATTTCCTTCCCCATTTTAGGGAAGTTTTCAACTATTATCTCCTTGAGTATTTTCTCATGGCCTTTCTTTTTGTCTTCTTCTTCTGGGACGCCTATGATTCGAATGATAGGGCATTTAACATTGTCCCAGAGGTCTCTGAGGTTGTCCTCATTTCTTTTCATTCTTTTTTTTTTATATCCTCTCTGCTTCATTTATTTCCACCATTCTATCTTCCATCTCACTTATCCTCTCTTCTGCCTCAGTAGTTCTACTGTTGGTTCCCTCCAGAGTGCTTTTGATCTCAGCTATTGCATTATTCATTATTAACTGACTCTTTTAATTTCTTCTAGGTCCTTGTTAAACATTTCTTGCACCTTCTCAATCCTTGTATCCAGTCTTTATCTATAACTCCATTTTGTTTTCAAGATTTTGGATCACTTTTACTGTCATTATTCTGAATTCTTTTTCAGGTAGACTCCCTATCTCCTCCTCTTTTGCTTGGTGTGGTGTGCATGTATCATGTTCCTTTACCTGATGAATATTTCTCTGCCTTTTCATTTTGTTTAGATTGTTCGGTTTGGGGTGGCCATTCTGTATGTTGGAAGTTTGTGGTTCTTCTTTATTGTGGAGGTTTCTCCCTGTGGGTGGGATTGGAGAGTATATTGTCAAGGTTTCCTGGTTAGGGAAGCTTGCTTCAGTGTTCTGGTGGCTGGAGCTGGATCTCTTCTCTCTGGAGTGCAATAAAGTGTTCAGTAGTGAGTTTTGATGTCTAGTGTTTACGGATTTGGTGTGACTTTTGGCTGCCTGTATTTTAATGCTCAGGGTTATGTTCCTGCTTTGTTGGAGAATTAGCTTGGTATGTCTTACTTTGAAACTTGTTGGCTCTTGGGTGGAGCTTGGTTTCAGTGTAGGTATGGAGGCTTTTGGATAAGCTCTTGTTGTTTAATGTTCCCTGGAGTCAGGAGTTTTCTGGTGTTCTCAGGTTTTGGATTTAAGACTCCTGCCTCTGGCTTTCGGTCTTATTTTGAAATAAGACTTCTCCATCCATACAGCACTGATGATAAAACATCTAGGTTAATGGTGAGAAGATTCTCCACAGGGAGGGACACCCAGAGAGGTTCACAGAGTTATATGGAGAGAAGAGGGAGGCAGGAGATAGAGGTGACCAGGAGGAGAAGAGGGGGAATCAAAAGGGGAGAGAGCAATCTAGCCAGTAATCAATTCCCTATATGCTCTCCACAGTCTGGAACACTCAGAGAGGTTCATGGATTTACATAGGAAAGAGAAGAGGGAGGCGGGAGATAGAGGTGACCAGGAGGAGAAGAGGGGGAATCAAAAGGGGAGAGATGAATCTAGCCAGTAATCAGTTCCCTAAGTGTTCTCCATAGCCTGAAACACCCAGAGAGATTCACAGAGTTAAGCAGAGAAGAGAAGAGGGTGGGAGGAGACAGAGGTGACCTGGGGGAGAAAACAGAGATTCAAAAGGCGAGAGAGAACAATCAAGCCGGTAATCAGACTCCTACATAAAAATAGGTACTGAAGATTAGATTCTTAAGGGTACAGAATTGATTATAAATACTAAAAAGGCAAAGATTAAAAATCTGGAATAGAGGTTAGACTCTCAAAAATACAATATTAAAAAAAATCACAAAAATTATAAAAGATATATATATGAAATTTGTTTTAAAAATAGGATTTTTTTGCAAGGTAATAGTAGGTTATCAAAATGAACATTAAAGGTAATAAAGAACAAAATTTTTAAAAAATGTTTTAATTAAAAAATGACAACAGTAAACTATATCTAGGAATTTCTCTGGAGCTGTTAAGGGCGCTGTGGGGTCAGTTCAGTTTCAGATAGTTCTTTGTTCCAGCTTATACTTCTTCTCAAGGTCTACCGGCCCCTTCCAATGTAGTCAATGCTAACCACAGGGTTTTAATCTCTTGCACTTGTCACTTCCAAAGTGGTTCCCTCTTTGTTTATTTTGGCTTCCTCTGTTTGCAAGTCTCTTCAATGCCTAATTTCTGCCTTGACACAAGGGGGCAAAAGTTGTCACTTATTTAGGCTCCTTTGTTCAGGTGTGCTGTGGGGAAGGAGGAATACTGCAAACAAATATCACTGGCATGTGTGGGGAGTGCTCGCAGTGTCTGGACCACACTGGATTTGCCCCAGCTCACGGAGGTGTATGCTTTCCCAGTCTACACTACTCAGGCTCCAGGTTGCTCTGCAGGGGAACTGTCCTAAAGCAGGCCCTGAGTTGCATGCATTTCCCAGGTCTAAGCCACTCAGCTTCAGGTTCTGGGGTAGTCCACAAAGGCACAGACTCAGCTGGGCCTGCGTTTTGTGCTCTTCCCAGCTCTGAGCAGCTCAGGCAATCAGGTGCTTGAGGAGTGCACTGTCCCAGGTGTGTGGTGCGTCTTATCACCTCCCTGGTCCCGGCCGCTAGGTTTCCGGGGTGTGCCACGAGAGCGCCGTCTCAGGTATGCTGGTGTGTCTCCTCTGGGAAGCTGATCTCAGGCTGCGACCCTCCTGGCAGATGTCAACCGTCCAGGATCCCAGGGAGACTTGCTTAGCAGTGGGAGCCTGCTCACATTTTGGTGGAAGATGTCGTCTCATTCCTTTGTTCTGTGAGCAGGCCCAGCTGTGCCTTAGGTTAGAGCTTTTGGGGTGAAAATTCTCTCTCTCTCTCTCTTTCTTTCTTTTTTTTTTTTGCTCTCTCTGGCTATCCCACAGTTTGGGTTGCTATCTCACATTAGCTCCCTCAGATTGTCCTCAGGGCATTCGGGCCTGGTCCTTACCCTAAGGATGCAACCTGCACTGCCCTGTTCAGCCTCTGCTCACTGGTGGCAGACATAAGAATTTGGGCTACTTCTCCCCTGGGAGTTGCAGTTAGACGCATATTCTGTGGGTTTTTTTGTTTTTGTTTTTTTCCCTCCCAGTTATGTTGCCCTCTGAGATTCCAAAACTCACCACAGACCCGCAGGTGAGAGGATTTCCTGGTGTTTGGAAACTTCTCCTCCTTCACAACTCCCTCCATGGGACGAGTCTCTGTCCCTAACTCTTGTCTCTCTTTTTGTCTTTTATATTTTGTCCTACCTCCTTTCGAAGAGAATGGGCTTCCTTTCTGGGTGCCTGGTGTCCTCTGCCAGCATTCAGAAGTTGTGTTGTGGAAGTTGCTCAACATTCAAATGATCTTTTGATGAATTTGTGGGGGGAGAAAGTGGTCTCCCCATCCTATTCCTCCGCCATGTTAGCCAATATAAAACATTTTAAGCAGCTGTTGCATGATAAGTTCTCAATAAATGTTAATTTTCAAAAACACCTTTTGGAAAATAATACAGTATCTTGTTTTTTAAATCAGAGTATACTTGATTTACAATATCATGTTATTTTCAAGAATAACACAGTGTCTTTATGCCTATCAGTTCAATTCAGTCACTCAGTCATGTTTGACTCCTGTCTCTTATACACATCTGGTGTGTGCATGGTCCGGCCCGAGGGTGCGCGGGAGGCGGAGGCGTGCATGGCATGAGAGGCGTGCGTGAGGAGGTGAGGGCTGGGTGAGGAGATGACCGGTGTGAGGGCTGGGGTGTGGATAGAGGGCGCAGGCTATGCATCATGTATGTAGTGCATGTGGCCCTCTGTGACCACGTGGTCACACGGCCTCTATACGTGGTTCGCTTAACGTTTTCTTTCCCCTTTGAAATGTTTTAACGTTTTTCGGAGCTGTAATTCACCTCCCTTCGGTTCACCATTCTGCTGCTGCTGCTAAGTCGCTTCAGTCGTGTCCGACTCTGTGCGACACCATAGACAGCAGCCCACCAGGCTCCGCTGTCCCTGGGATTCTCCAGGCAAGAACACTGGAGTGGATTGCCATTTCCTTCTACATCGGTACAATTCAATGGTTTTTAGTTTCCTTATAAGCCTGAGGAACGATCACCACTTTTATCGCCCCCCAAAAATGTGAAAAGAGAAGTGAAAAGCAAAGGAGAAAAGGAAAGATATAAGCATCTGAATGCAGAGTTCTAAAGAATATCAAGGAGAGATAAGAAAGCCTTCTTCAACGATCAATGCAAAGAAATAGAGGAAAACAACAGAATGGGAAAGACTAGAGATCTCTTCAAGAAAATTAGAGATATCAAGGGAACATTTCATGCAAATATGGAGTCGATAAAGGATGGAAATGGTATGGACCTAACAGAAGCAGAAGATATTAAGAAGAGGTGGCAAGAATACACGGAAGAACTGTACAAAACAGATCTTCACGACCCAGATAATCACGATGGTGTGATCACTCACCTAGAGCCAGACATCCTGGAATGTGAAGTCAAGTGGGCCTTAGAAAGCCCACTATGAACAAAGCAAGTGGAGGTGATGGAATTCCAGTGGAGCTATTTCAAATCCTGGAAGATGATGCTGTGAAAGTGCTGCACTCAATATGCCAGCAAATTTGGAAAACTCAGCAGTGGCCCCAGGACTGGAAAAGGTCAGTTTTCATTCCAATCCCGAAGAAAGGCAATGCCAAAGAATGCTCAAACTACCGCACAATTGCACTCATCTCACACGCTAGTAAAGTAATGCTCAAAATTCTCCAAGCCAGGCTTCAGCAATATGTGAACATCCTATTCCTCCGCCATGTTAGCCAATATAAAACATTTTAAGCAGCTGTTGCATGATAAGTTCTCAATAAATGTTAATTTTCAAAAACACCTTTTGGAAAATAATACAGTATCTTGTTTTTTAAATCAGAGTATACTTGATTTACAATATCATGTTATTTTCAAGAATAACACAGTGTCTTTATGCCTATCAGTTCAATTCAGTCACTCAGTCATGTTTGACTCTCTGCGACCCCAGGGACTGCAGCACACCAGGCTTCCCTGTCTGTCACCAAATCTCAGAGCTTACTCAAACTCATGCCCATCAAGTCGGTGATGCCATCCAAGTATCTCATCCTCTGTCATCCCCTTCTCCTCCTGTCTTCAATCTTTCCTAGCATCAGGGTCTTTTCCGATGAGTCAGTTCTTCCCACCAGGTGACCAAAGTATTTGAGATTCAGCATCAGTTCTTCCAATGAATATTCAGGCCTGATTTCCTTGAGGATTGACTAATTTGATCTCCTTGCAGTCCAAGGGACTCTCAAGAGTCTTCTCCAGCACCGCAGTTCAATAGCATCAATTCTTCAGCACTCAGCTTTCTCTATGGTCTAACTCTCACATCCATACATGAATACTGGAAAAACCATAGCTTGACTAGACATACCTTTGTTGGAAAAGCAATGCTTCTGCTTTTCAATATGCTGTCTAGGTTGGTCATAGCTTTTCTTCTAAGGAGCAAGTGTCTTTTAGTTTCATGGATGCAATCACCATCTGCAGTGATTTTGGAGCCCCCCCAGAAATAAAGTCTGTCACTGTTTCCATAGTTTCCCCATCTATTTGCATAAAGTGATGGGACCAGATGCCTATAGAAGAAAAAAATATTATTATTACTAGTTCTGATCCATAAAAATATCATTTGTTTCCTGTCCCCTGAAATTTGCTCAGTTCTACTGAATTTGAGAAGCAGAAATGAAAAGACACCCTAACTGTTCTACCCATAGGACTGATACACAATTTCTCTGGTGTGGGTACTTTCTGGTTTAAAGCCTGAAAACCCTGAGTTATTGTAATTGAATTTGAGAGTATAGAAATCTACTCTGTCACAGTCACTTTCGATGAAAACTACAATTTATGATGAGTTTCATAAAACCTGCTTAATTCAACATTTATGAGAGATACTGAAGATAAATGGAAGGTGTAGAAATGGAAAAATTTCTAATCAGTCATTTTTCAAGAAAAAGGAACTAGAGTGATAGGCATAAAAAGGAGCTGGGTGTGCATATAAATAATCTACTAGAGATAAATGATTAAATATTTTTATAAATTTTACCAAAATATTCTCAGTTCTATAATAAAAAGCTTAGTTTGTGTGCACCCTTGAAAGATTAAGTGCATTTGCCCACATCATGCATCTGAACCAGGGCCCAGGTTAGGTTTGGGGAAACAAGTTCTACAAATGTGTATTCCAACAAGAGTAAAAGAAACTACAAGAAAGCTGATTTCACAAGCCTGGTGCAAATTGCCTATCTCTCCCTTCCCTCTAATTGCTGTGATAAGGTGCAACATCTAATTAAACCCCTGGAGGAAGTTTTATAGCTGTGTCATGCTGTTGGAAATGAGTGAATATAGAAGAACTAAAATAGCCCTCAAAAAGGAAGAGAACAGATGTATAGCGTGAGTGAAGAGGATGCCACGCATGGACCACTTTTGGAATGTCCCTTTCTTTAACTCAACAGAAGAGGCAGAAACAGGAGGCTGGCCCATTTTCTGGCCTAGCTGGATGGCTGGAGCTCAGGGGGGAATGGAAGTGTGGTGTACCCTCTATGGTCGCCCTTAGTCCTGGCTCCGGAGCTTCAGCAAAGCACCAGGGACTGAGCTTTCTTTATATTGTATCCATTTTCCCAGGCCCTTGGGGAATAATAAATACCTTGAAGTGAAAGAAGTCTCCCAAGTCAAATTATTTTCCTCCATTAGAACTTCTGGTTTTTCACACCCTCCAGCCCTGGTTGTGTCCAGTGAGTGCTGAGTGCTCTGTTTGATGGATTGCATGGAGTTACCCAGCTCTAACCAAGCAGATTTCCCCTAGCCTGGGGTGCTTGAGCACATTAGCATCTCTACACGTGGGTCCTCATCCATATTTGTAAACCCCAGATGACTATAACTTATGTAACAAGTGAGGAACACTGTCTAGCCCTTTCATGACTTAAAGCTTCAGTCTCATGCTTCTCAATTATCTCTTAGCTCCGGTCACATAAATAATAGTCCTTAAGAATTTTCTTTATCACTTCATGTGCCAGTAAGCCTAGAAAACCTTCCAAATGTTCTAGTCCTCTTGCCAAAAAATGAGCTTAACTTGCCTTGCCTGGGTTTAAGAACTCATTTGCCAGCTGTTGTAATTTTAACTTTTTAATTGCACTTTGGGGCTCCAGGATGAATATCACTGAAAGATTATATTTGCTTTTAAATTGATCTAGGTTAGTGATTCTCAAAGTGTGATTTCCAGAGCAACAACACTAGCATCATCTCTGAACTCATGAGAAATGCAAATTATTTTACCCCATCCATGTCCCAGTGAATCAGAAATATTGGGGAAAGGGTCAAGAAATCTATATTTTAACAACCCAATTAGTTGTTGCTAACACTGAATCAAACTTGACAACCAATAGTCCATATGCAGTGTACCAGTAGTGCACCCCAGGGCATATACTTCCTAAAGGTTCTTAGATGGTAGATCAGGAGGGCATAAGAAAATATGTATGTGCTGGCTTTTCGAAAGAATTTTAAAATGTCCATAAGAAACCTGGAAAAAGTCAGTTTTCATCACAATCCCAAAGATGTGCAGTGCCAAAGACTGTTCAAACTACTGTGTAATTACACTCATATCGCATGCTAGTGAAAGGTTGTTGCTGAACCACAAAAAGACCCCGGGATTCTTGGCCTCTGGAAGAGAAGAATTCAATCTGGGGCCAGAGACGAGGCTTGATCACTCAGAGCTTTTGTGCAATAGAGTTTTATTAAAGTATAAAAAGGATAGAGAATGCTTCTGACATACACATCAGAGGGGGGCAGAAAGTGTACCCTCTTGCTAATGTTAGCAATGGAGTTATATACTCTCCAATTAGTTATTACAGTGAATCAAAAGAATGTCTGGAGGTTGTACAGACCTCACTAGACCTACTCCCATAATTTACATTTTTAAGATAACAGGATTCAGTTCAGTTCAGTCGCTCAGTCGTGTCTGACTCTTTGTGACCCCATGAATCGCAGCACACCAGGCCTCCCTGTTCATCACCATCTCCCGGAGTTCACTCAGACTCACGTCCATCGAGTCCGTGATGCCATCCAGCCATCTCATCCTCGGTCGTCCCCTTCTCCTCCTGCCCCCAATCCCTCCCAGCATCAGAGTCTTTTCCAATGAGTCAACTCTTCGCATGAGGTGGCCAAAGTACTGGAGTTTCAGCTTTAGCATCATTCCTTCCAAAGAAATCCCAGGGTTGATCTCCTTCAGAATGGACTGGTTGGATCTCCTTGCAGTCCAAGGGACTCTCAAGAGTCTTCTCCAACACCACAGTTCAAAAGCATCAATTCTTCAGTGCTCCCAAAACTACAGTTCAGAAGCATCAATTCTTCAGTGCTCAGCTTTCTTCATAGTCCAACTCTCACATCCATACATAACTACTGGAAAAGCCATAGCTTTGACTAGATGGGCCTTTGT
>SJYX01003247.1:18119-44708 GCA_006410675.1 Oreotragus oreotragus
TAGTGATGCTTTCTAAGGCCCACTTGACTTCACATTCCAAGATGTCTGGCTCTAGATTAGTGATCACATCCTCATGATTATCTGGGTCGTGAAGATCTTTTCTGTACAGTTCTTCTGTGTATTCTTGCCACCTCTTCTTAATATCTTCTGCTTCTGTTAGGTCCATACCATTTCTATCCTTTATCGAGCCCATCTTTGCATGAAATGTTCCCTTGGTATCTCCAATTCTCTTGAAGAGATCTCTAGTCTTTCCCATTCTGTTGTTTTCCTCTATCTCTTTGCATTGATTGCTGAAGAAGGCTTTCTTATCTCTTCTTGCTATTCTTTGGAACTCTGCATTCAGATGCTTATATCTTTTCTTTTCTCCTTTGCTTTTCGCCTCTCTTCTTTTCAGTGCTATTTGTAAGGCTTCTCCAGACAGCCATTTTGCTTTTTTGCATTTCTTTTCCATGGGGATGGTCTTGATCCCTGTCTCCTGTACAATGTCATGAACCTCATTCCATAGTTCATCAGGAACTCTGTCTATCAGATCTAGGCCCTTAAATCTATTTCTCACTTCCACTGTATAATCATAAGGGATTTGATTTAGATCATACCTGAATGGTCTAGCGGTTTTCCCTACTTTCTTCAATTTAAGCCTGAATTTGGAAATAAGGAGTTCATGATCTGAGCCACAGTCAGCTCCTGGTCTTGTTTTTGTTGACTGGATTAGCTAGAAGGTTTTTTCCAGAGACTGTCCCCAAGCAGGATACATTATTGTTATATAATCCTAAGGAATGTAGAAGGAAAAGAAAGTTTGTCCTTTCTTCCTCCTTGCAAATTCCAGACCCCTCTCTCCTTGGGGACCCCTGGACTTCTTATCAACCTGCCTAGGAAATGACTCTCTCACTATCAAGATAATGCTCAAAATCCTACAAGTTAAACTTCAACAGTATGTGAACCAAGAACTTCTAGATGTACAAGTTGAATTGAGAAGGCAGAGGAACCAGAGATCAAATTGCCAACATCTGTTAGATCATGGAAAAAGCAAGAGGATTCCAGAAAAACATCTATTTCTGCTTCATTGACTACACTAAAGCCTTTGTGTAGAGCACAACAAACTCTGGAAAATTCTTCAAGAGATGGGAATACCAGACCACCTTACCTGCCTCCTGAGAAATCTGTTTATACATCAAGAAGCAACAGTTAGAACCAGACATGGAACAACAAACTGGTTCAAAATTGAGAAAGGAGTATGTCAAGGTTGTAGTTTGTCACCTGTTTGTGAAGTGAAGTTGCTCAGTCGTGTCCAACTCTTTGCGACCCCATGGACTGTAGCCTACCAGGCTCCTCTGTCCAACTTATATGCAAAGTACATCATGCCAAATGCTGGGCTGGATGAATCACAAGCTGGAATCAAGATTGCCAGGAGAAATAACAGCAACCTCAGATATGCAGATGATACCATCCTGATGGCAGAAAACAAAGAGGAACTAGAGCCCCTTGATGAATGTGAAAAAGGAGAATGAAAAGGCTGGCTTAAGACTCAATGTTCAACATGTATACCTGTGGTGGATTCATGTTGATGTATGGCAAAACCAATACAGTATTGTAAAGTAAAATGAAGTAGAATTAAAAAAAAAAAAAAAGAGTGTTCAAAAAATGAAGTTCATGGCATCTAGTCCCATTGCTGTATTGCAAATAGATGGGGAATCAATGGAAGCAATGACAGATTTTATTTTCTTAGGCTCTAAAATCACTGTGGATGGTGACTGTAACCATGAAATTAAAAGACACTTGCTTCTTAGACGAAAAGCTGTGATAAACCTAGATGACATATTAAGAAGTAAAAACTTCACTTTCCCAACAAAGGTCTGAATAATCAAACCTATGTTTTTCCCAGTAGTCACATATAGATGTTGAGAGTTGGACCACAAAGAAAACCGAACCAAAGAATCGATGTTTTCAAACTGTGGTGCTGGAGAAGACTCTTGAGAGTCCTTGAACAGCAAGGAGATTAAACCAGTCATCCTAAAGGCAATCAACCCTGACTATTCACTGGAAGAACAGATGCTAAAGCTGAAGCTCCAATACTCTGGCCGCCTGATGCAAAGAACTGACTCATTGGAACAGACTGTGATGTTGGGAAAGATTGAGTGCAGAAGGAGAAGGGAATGACAGAGGATACGATGGGTAGATGGCATTGTTGACTCATTTGACATGAATCTGAGCAAACTCTGGGAGATAGTGAAGGACACAGAAGCCTGTGCTGCCATCCATGGGGTCGCAAGTAGATGAACACTACTAGAGACTGAAAAACGGAAGAAACCTGAACTGTAGCATGGTTCTTCCCTTATGTTTATTTATTTTTTAAATTAGGGTGCAGTTGCTTTACAATATTGCCTTAGTTTCTGCTGTAAACAAAGTGAATCAGACACACACATACACACACACACACACCCTGCCCCTTGAGCATGCCCCCAACTCCTGCTCATCCCACCCCTCTAGGTCACCACAGAGCACTCATCTCCCTGTGATGTACAGCAGGCTCCCACCCGCTATCTATTTTACACGTGGCAGTGTTTATAGGTCAGTCCCAATCTCTCAGTTCATCCCCCTCCTCTTAATCCCCCCACAGTGTCCATACATCTGTTCTCATATCATGTCTCTATTCCTGCCCTGCAAATAAATTCATTAGTACCATCATCCTAGATTCCGCATATATGTGTTAATATACAGCTTTTTTTTTCCCTCTTTCTAACTTGCTTCACTCTGTATGACAGACTCTAGCTCCATTCACATCTCTACAAGTGACCCAATTTTATTCCTTTTAATGGCTGAGTAACATTCCACTGTGTATATGTACCACATCCTCTTTACCTATTCATCTGTCACTGGACATTTAGGTTGCTTTCATGTCCTGGCTATTGTAAATAGTGCTTCAGTGAACACTGGGGTGCTTGTGTCTTTTTGAATTATGATTTTCTCATGGTTTATGACCAGTAGCAAAACCACTGGTGATCACAAACTGAAATGCTTATAGAGGCCAATAAAGTAAATAAAGAAGTAGGCCAAGCATGAGATTAAACCATAGGAATGTGGTGGAATCATGAAGAAGTATGGAATCTATATTCTACCTAAGATATTGAAAAAATTATTCAAAAACCATTGTGCAAATCCAGTAAAACATTTCTTTGGGGTCCCAGTTTGGCAGACTAGTTGTGGTTTTGATTATATATCGTCTCTGACCATAAAATAGGCATTAAGGATGCCTGTCCTCTTGACTAAGTTTTCTGATTCATACAAAATTGATTGGTTATTTTAAAATGGATTTACCACTAATACACTGAATAATTTTGCCTCAATACTCATATATTCTTGCAACCAAGATGAATGCTGCCTTTGACTTTAGATCTGAATTCTGATGGTGAATTCAGAGTGATAAATCAATGAATTCCTATAACACCTGAGAGGAGACTTATATTAGAAGGAATACTTCTTTTTCAGGAATAATGCACGTACTGGCTTCCCTGGTATCTCAGCAGTAAAGAATCCACCTGCCGATACAGGAGACACAAGTTCAATCCCTAAGTCAGGAAGATTTCCTGGAGAAGGAGATGGCAACCCACTCCAGTATTCTTGCCTGGGAAATCCCATGAACAGAGAGAGGAGCCTGGAGGGCTACAGTCCATGGGTCGCAAAGATTCAGACATGACTTCGCAACAAAACAACCACAAAACTTATCAATTACTTGGTAATCAAAAGATGTTTCACTTTCTTTGCCTTTTTCTCAACAAAATTTGCTTCCAGGTTGTCAACCTCCAAAGAAGTAACTACCTTCTGTGAAGGGGTTAAAATTTAGTGACACTTAATCTGTTATCCCGGAGAAGGCAATGGCACCCCACTCCAGTGCTCTTGCCTGGAAAATCCCATGGATGGAGGAGCCTGGTAAGCTGCAGTTCATGGGGTCACTAAGAGTCGGGTACAACTGAGCGACTTCACTTTCACTTTTCACTTTCATGCACTGGAGAAGGACATGGCAACCTCCTCCAGTGTTCTTGCCTGGAGAATCCCAGGGACGGGAGAGCCTGATGGGCTGCCGCCTATGGGGTCGCACAGAGTCGTACATGACTGAAGTGACTTAGCAGCAGCAGCAGCAGCAATCTGTTATACAGGCTTCCCTAATAACCCAGTCAGTAAAGAATCTGCCTGCAATGCAGGAGACCTGAGTTCGATTCCTGGGTTGGGAAGATCCCCAGGAGAAGGAGATGGCAAGCTACTAAGTATTCTTGCCTGGAAAATTCCATGGACAGAGGGTCCAAGGGGTTGCAAGAGTCAGACATGACTTAGTGACTAAACCACCACCAATCTGTTATCCATAGCAGGGCTATTTTTATTTTGAGAGAATTGAATCCTGTAATGGAAATTAAGCATTCTCTAATCCTGGGTGTTGGCAACAGCTTATAGTGAAGGTATGATCAAGTCTGTTAATTCTGTAACCATGTAGTCAGAATTTCTGGTATTGCTAACTTCATTATTTTTTTTAACTTAAAAAATTTCATTGTGGTAAAAGTCATGTAATGTAAACATATTATTTTAACCATATTTTTCTGTATAGTTCAGTGGCATTCATTACATTCACATTGCTATGCAACTCTCACCATCATCTGTCTCCCAAGTTTTTCACCTTCCTCAACTGAAACTGTTCCTGGCATCTACCAATAAACTTTCTGACTCTGTGAATTTGAATCTTTTAGGTAGCTTGTATAAATGAAATCAAACAGCATTTGCTGTACCTAATATATATTGGAATAAATTTTTAAGGTTAACTTAATATATGTCCTACAAACAAATTGTACCTTCTTTTTCCCACCTGTGCTATACAGTAGTTCTCATCTGTTTTATACACAAGAAAATATATATGTCAAGCCCCCTTTTTTTTTTTAATGTACAATGAAATGGCTGAGTATATACACAGAGATATGTAATGGACATCACAATCAATTTCAGAACATTTTAGTCATTTCAGAAAGAAACCACATACCCATTAGCTGTCATGCCTAAACACCCCTACCCAACCATTTTTTCCCAGTAGATTGGCTTATTCTGAGCATATCATGTGGGGAGAATCACACAATATGAGGTCCTTTCTGACTGGCTCTTTTCACTGAAGACTTCACTATACTTACTGTGATGTTTTTTTATGTTCCTTCCTGTTGTAGCATATACCACTATATTATTCCATTTCCATTGCTGAATAATACTCCATTGTCTAGCTATAATACATATTATTTATCCATCCATCAGGTGATGCAAATTTGGGTTGTCCAGTTTCTTCATGTTATCTTTTAAATTAAAATTAAAATCATCCTAATAGGTATGAAGTGGTATTTGTGATTTTGATTTGAATTTTGTTGATGGAAATTCTGTGCCGAATTTACTCTAGATGAGACTGGTAATACCACAGTCACATCTATGGTGTTAAAAACTTGAATGCCTTGTGTACATGTCATATTCTATTGATTTTTGACTAGGTATGTCCCCAAAAAAGGCAACAACTTTGATGGTTAGTAGAGCAGCTAAAATTTATTGGGTACTTATTATTTGCTACAAACTATACTTAATGTTTCATAAGCATGATCCCATTATCTCCCATAAAGTGTTATTTGTAGGTAGTGTTGATATTCCCACAGTACAGATAAGGACTCTGAGGCATGGAAAGATTATGAGATTGCTCCAGATCAATCACACAGATGTTGATATTTCCCAGAGAGAAACTTGAATCAGCTTGCCTTCAAATTATATGCATTCACTTCTGAGAACTGTTCATTGTGTATTTTCAACTGAAATTTTTCAGGTGGAAAAAAATGAAAACAAGTATAATTTGCTGATTTCTTTGCATTTGGTCATTCATTTCATGAGAACAAAGCAGAGCATTAAAGTCATGAGTGTGGTTACTTGGGGAAAAAGACCTGACCCCAAAATTCAAGAATGTCCCAACCTCAGTTCTGGATCTAATTGAAAATGAGTAGATTTGCTTGTTTACCTCCCTCTACACACAGTTAGCTACAATGAATCCAAATTTCCAAGTCTGAAATATGAAGTGTTCTGATATTATTTAATGGTAACTCTTTGGATTTTAAATGGGTTTTCTTGGGTTTGTTTGCTATAATTTGAATTTAAATGATTTCTGTGACAGTAACCAAAGCACCATGAAATTTCATTGCATATCAGCTTTATTCTTAAATTGACAATGTTACATATGTATTTACAGGCTCATCTTCTAACAATNGGTAACTCTTTGGATTTTAAATGGATTTTCTTGGGTTTGTTTGCTATAATTTGAATTTAAATGATTTCTGTGACAGTAACCAAAGCACCATGAAATTTCATTGCATATCAGCTTTATTCTTAAATTGACAATGTTACATATGTATTTACAGGCTCATCTTCTAACAATTTTCTCTTTACTTGCCCACGATTTGCAACCA
Source organism: Oreotragus oreotragus (assembly GCA_006410675.1). Lineage (NCBI taxonomy): Eukaryota > Metazoa > Chordata > Mammalia > Artiodactyla > Bovidae > Oreotragus > Oreotragus oreotragus. The sequence goes on from SJYX01003247.1 coordinate 24,590, forward strand.
CTTCACTGACACAGAATGGATAATAGATTAATTCTAGTTACCAATATGAATACCTCCTTTTGAACTTCCCATGGATTTGTTTTTGTCAGCTAACATACTGCAAATGTCAATGCTCCTTTTGGTTTTTGCAAAAGTCTGTGTGAATAAAAGGCAACAATTTACTAAAAATACTGATTATTCCCCACTGATCAATAAGACAGGAGGATTTATGATGTTAAAATAACATGAATGAAAGTGCTGATGATAGTATATTTTCTCTCCATTTTCATATTGTTACTAGATTTAGCTCTCAGAATAATTTTCTTTTGTGCTTATTGCATTGATAATTTCTCCTTCTAATAGGAACAGACTTTTTGTTTATCATATTTTTCCAGCAGCTTTCATTGTTGTGTGTGCCATTTAAATTCCCAGATTCCCTCATCTAATTTCTTCTTGAGTGTCAATTCAGTATCTTTGCTTGTTCAGTGAATGCACTGCTTAGTTAGGCTTAATTCTCTCAGTCACTGTAAGAAAGATGATATATTGAAAACTTAAAAGCCGTTTTTAAGGCCAATTTTTAAAACAACCTGAATAAACCCTTTCAGGAGGTCAAGCATATTTTGTGACTTAAGAAAAACCTGGCATATAGAGTATCTAGTAGTAACTGAGACTTGTATATTATTTCTGTGTTTTCATTCAGCATCTTTCTATTACTGTTTGTCATATTATTTTTATTTCCCTATATAAACTGATTTCCCAGTTCACTTCTATTGACACAGAAATTCAAATTGGATTAATAAAAATGTCAAAATTATAAAAATGTTCCACAATAGTTTGTTGCTTTCAGCAACATATATTCTATTCCTGCTAGTTAAACCTATATTGCATGCTCTAGGATTCTATACACTTGGCAAGCATACCTGCACTCTCCTCTGCTGTAACCATGACAGACGTTGTTAATCAATCATGGAACTCTTTCCCAAGCATTTGACTCTTTCTCAGAAGTATATGTGAGGCAGACATTACAAAAGATTGGATTCCATCGCAGGTCAGCTGGAAATGTCCTTTTCAATTTTGGAGAAATATTTGTAATTAACATAAAGATGCAAGTAGAAGTGAATCTCAATAGTTAAGTCTTTAAAGAGATTTAGAACTCCTCCTTGCAAACCTCTAGAGTGAGACTCTGAGCATGACTTCTCTCACTGGTCTGGAATTATAGATTAAGACCCAGAGCTGGGACAAAAAATGCATAATACTGAATCTTACAGTCAGAAGTAAGAATGGATGCCACCTCAAGGGCTAATAAAACAGCAGCCACATAGTCTCTGGCAGCCCCTAAAAAATCAAGCCACCCTTCCCTCCAGTGGTCCATATAAGTATTCAATTTGACAAGGAATGGCGAAACTTTCACTGAATGGCAGATGTTGCCCATCAGCCCCTCCATATCTGTGGNCCTCAAGGGCTAATAAAACAGCAGCCACATAGTCTCTGGCAGCCCCTAAAAAATCAAGCCACCCTTCCCTCCAGTGGTCCATATAAGTATTCAATTTGACAAGGAATGGCGAAACTTTCACTGAATGGCAGATGTTGCCCATCAGCCCCTCCATGTCTGTGGGAGAATGGGCCTGCAAGGGGCCCATGCATAGATATCAAGAGGGCTGCAAGAAGAGGAAAAGCTCCCTTGAGCTTCATCTTAGGCCAAGGATTTGCTAACCTGCCCAGGACTTTTATAGACAGGAAAGAACAGAATCAAAAGGAGATGACAAAATAGAGAAAAGGGATCCCAGTGCATGAGGTGAACCAATGGAGGAGAAAGGAAGGGGATGGGGAAAGAGTTCTAGAAGGAATTTAATCTTCTCAATCAGGGAGTTAAAACCTGAGCAAAATCTGCAGGGTCCCCAGCTGTCTGATACATGTGCTCCAGGGACAAGCCAGCACTGGGCAAGCCCCAGTTCTGCTCGGTTCAGTTCAGTTCAGTTCAGTCACTCAGTCGTGTCTGACTCTTTGAGACCGCATGGACTGCAGCATGCCAGGCTTCCCTGTCCATCACCAGCTCCTGGAGCCTGCTCAAACTCATGTCCATCGAGTCAATGATAACCTCCAACCTTCTTGTCCTCTGCCATCTTCTTCTCCTGTTGCTTTCAATCTTTCCCAGTATCAGAGTCTTTCCCAGTGAGTCTGCTCTTCGCATCAGGTGGCCAAACTATTGGAGTTTCAGCTTCAACATCAGTCCTTCCAATGAATATTCAGGCCTGATTTCCTTTAGGATGGACTGATTGGATCTCCTTGCAGTCCAAGGAACTCTCAAGAGTCTTTTCCAACACCACAGTTCAAAAGCATCAATTCTTCGGTGCTCAGCTTTCTTTATGGTCCAACTCTCACATCCATACATGACTACTGGAAAAACCATAGTCTTGACTAGATGGACCTTTGTTGACAAAGTAATGTCTCAGATTTTCAATATGCTGTCTAGAATTGTCATAGCTTTTCTTCCAAGGAGCAAGCATCTTTAATATCATGGCTGCAATCACCATATGCAATGATTTTGAAGCCTAAGAAAATAAAGTCTTTCACTGTTTCCATTTTTCTCCATCTATTTGCCATGAAGTGATGGGACCGGATGCCATGATCTTTGTTTTTTTTGAATGTTGAGTCTTAAGCCAGCCTTTTCACTCTTTTCTTTCACTTTCATCAAGAGGCTCTTTAATTCCTCTTTTCTTTTTGCCATATAGGTGATATCATCTGTGTGTCTGAGGTTATTGATATTTCTCCCAGCAATCTTGATTCCAGCCTGTGCATCAACCAGCCCAGCATTTCTCATGATGTACTCTGCATAAAAGTTAAATAAACAGGGTGACAATATACAGCCTTGACATACTCCTTTCCCAATTTGGAGTCAGTCCTTTGTTCCATGTCCAGTTCTAACTGTTGCTTCTTGACTTGCATACAGATTTCTCAGGAGGCAGTTAAGGCAGTCTGGTAGTCCCGTCTCTTTCAGAATTTTCCACAGTTTGTCGTGATCCACACAGTCAAAGGCTTTAGCATAGTTAATGAAGCAGAAGCAGATGTTTTTCTGGAATCCTCTTGCTTTTCTATGATCTAACAGATGTTGGCAATTTGATCTCTGGTTCCTGTGCCTTTTTCAAATCCAGCTTGAACATCTGGAACATCTCAGTTCATGTACTGTTGAAGCCTGGCTTGGAGAATTTGGGGCATTACTTTGCTAGTGTGTGAGATGAGTGCAATTGCATGGTAGTTTGAGCATTCTTTGACATTGTCTTTCTTTGGGATTGGTATGAAAACTGACCTTTTCTGGCCCTGTGGCCATTGCTGAGTTTTCCAAATTTGTGGGCATATTGAGTGCAGCATTTTTATAACATCATCTTTTAGGATTTGAAATAGCTCAGTTGAAATTCCATCACCTCCACTAGTTTGCTGTCCCACTTGACTATGCATTCCAGGATGTCTGTCTCTAGGTGAGTGACATACCATCATAGTTGTTTGGGTCATGAAGATATTTTTTGTATAGTTTTTCTGTGTATTCTCTTTACCTCTTAATATTTTCTGTTTCTGTTAGGTCCATACTGTTTCTGTCCTTTATTGTGCCCATCTTTGCATGAAATGTTCCCTTGGTATCTCTTAATTTCCTTGAAGAGATCTCTAGTCTTTCCCATTCTATTGTTTTCCTCTATTTCTTTGCACTGATCACTTAGGAAGGCTTCCTTATCTGTCCTTGCTCTGCATTCACCTGGGTATATCTTTCCTTTACTCCTTTGCCTTTTGCTTCTCTTCTTTTTCCAGCTATTCATAAGGCCTCATCAGACAACCATTCTGCCTTTTTGCTTTTCTTTTTCTTGAGGATGGTTTTGATCTCCGCTTCCTGTACAATGTTTCAAACCTTCATCCATAGTTCGCCAGGCACTCTGTCTATCAGATCTAATCCCTTGAATCTATTTTTCAGTTCCCCTATGTAATCTTAAGGGATTTGGAGGTCCTTAAAGGACACATCACACTTGAGCTCCAAAGGGAAGGAGATACATTATACAGACTAGACCTGATAGTAACTAAAGGAGATGAATGAGAAAAAGAGGTACATTTGCTGACGGCCAAGAGCTGGCCTTGTTTTACCAGCTAGGCTGGGTGCTGCTAGGAGCTGCACTGTCCCTCACAGACTGGGCTTGGCATTGTCCTCATGCAGGTATACAATTTCATAGACTGTCAACATCTGATGAGGCCCTGCTACACTGTGAAGACAGACAAAATAAAACAACTTCATGATTTTGTCTAAACAGAGACAAAAACAAGGTCACGTGACCAGTGCTTCTCTACCTGTGATGGCTTTCACCCAGCCTGGGTCTGCACTTCCTCTAGAGAGACTCCGATTCCCTTCATAGAATCACCTATCTCCTGAAAAAACCCAGTCCAGAGAAAGCCCCACTTCTTGAAACCCTTCCCCAAACCTTAAACACTTTTCAAATTGACCTAACACAAGCCCACATCTTGTAAACAGTCCGTTCTAACACTGTCCAGTGGAGATGCCTCACAGTTGCCCACAGCCCAGGGTTTTCCTCACTGAACCCAGTAATGACCCCCATTCATTGACCATAAGTATGTTCTGGTGGTACTTGGGCAGAAGTCATTCACAGGGAGATGTTATATATTCTGTTGAAGAGGTCCCTAAAGGACAGGGAATATTTAGCAGCATAGGGGTAGAAGGCACTTATTGGAAAAAATTAGACAGTTTTATGATGCTGCCCTTTCTGGTTCAGTGTTCAATAAACCGATTCCACTTAGTAGCCTCTTTCAAGCAGTGCTTTCTGATACTCAGTTACGTTTTCTCCCCATTATCAGTTTCACCCCAAAGCTTCAATCTAAAATTGTCCTGGATTTCTATTAGAAAAACAACAAAAATCTTAGTACTGTCATTCCCAAAGAGGCCATTCCCACTTACTTTCACTTTGCATTGTCTTTAGAAATGTGTATGCATAATTCAGCCTCTAAACTATAAATAGGCATAGCCGAGTTTTTCCTTCAGGTGGTTTTATCCTTAGCTTTTTAAGAATAGAGGTGGTGAAATCTGCCAGACTTTAGTTTAATTTGATGCTTTCCATAATCATTTCTGTAAAGCAGAAGCTACTAAAGATATCATGAATTTCTGTTGAGAATGTCTTTTCTTTCAGTTGTCAATATACTGTCCTCATTAACACTGCCAAGTCATTTGAAACTAATCTCAAATCTTTCTTGAAACAGCACTAGATATAAATGAAATAATAAAGATGTCGAATACTAAATGACAGAAATGGTATTCAAGAAGCAAACTTTCACTTCTCATCATCACTTCTTGACCTTAAAATTCAGTACAGTCTGAAATTTTGGGGCCCTTCATTAATAATATCATTTTCCTTTGTAAAGGACTGAAAAGTGTGTAAACAGTTAATCCTAGAGAGTCAGTATGCATTTAAATAAGTTATTTTTATCTACCCCAGAGTTGCAGAGTATTTCAAAACCTCAGAGAAAAGCAGACTATTGACAATTGAAACCCTTATAATCATACTGCTCTTTCATGTGTCAAGGTCCACCCGAGTATGATATGGAAAGGCATAATGCTAATGGGCAAAATCATGTTTGCTTTCCCTCAGTGGTGCTCACACTGTATTAACATGAGCTGATACAGATATGAACACGCTGTCAAAATGAAACTCCTCCTTCCTTTTGGCTGAGGCCTTGAAGCCAAGAACACCATATGAAGTGCCTAGCTACCACAGCAGGTCATGATAAAATGTTTGCGGAACTAGTTCTGTAAACTCTTAGCTTATCACCCACTATGAAGATATCAGAAAAGATGTGCTTGCAGACACAAAAAGGACAAATGTATTATATGATTCCATCTATATGCAGAATTTAGAATAGGTAAATGTATAGAGACAGAAAGTAGAATAGAGATTACTAGGGTCTGATGCAGGAAAGCGGGGAGGAGGCATAGGGAGTTATTGTTTAATGGGTGTAGAAATCTGTTCGGGAAAATTAAAAAGTCTGGAAATGGATATTGGTGATGATCGTACAACATTAGGAATGTACTTAATGCCACTAAATTGTATACCTAAAAATGGTTAGAATCGTGACTTTCATGTTATGCTTATTGTGAAGTGAAGTTGAAGTGAAGTCGCTCAGTCGTGTCCGACTCTTTGCGACCCCATGGACTAGAGCCTACTAGGCTCTTCTGTCCATGGGATTTTCCAGGCAATAGTCCTGGAGTGGGTTGCCATTTCCTTCTCCAGGGGATCTTCCCAACCCAGGGATCGAACCCGGGTCTCCTGCATTGTAGACAGACGCTTTACCATCTGAGCCACCAGGGAAGTCCATAATATAAATACATATATACATAGATACATGCATACATATGTATTGTACATATATATGAGATTTTAAAATAAAAAATAATTGGTAATAGAAGAAACAAATGTCTTCCTCTTCCCCTCCAGTTGAGATGACCCACCAAATTCCAAAGGCCAGTGTTCAGAACTTCACCTGAGGCTTTCTTTAGCCCCTTGAATTCACTAGGTCTATGTATAAGTCAGGCAGAGATTCAGGAACTCTAATATCCTTTGGGAACAACCCTCAGTGAAAGGCCAAAAGGAATTGGTAATTTATTGCCCTACATCTTCCCCTCCAGTTGAGATGACCCAGCAAATTCCAAAGGCCAGTGTTCAGAACTTCACCTGAGGCTTTCTTTAGCCCCTTGAATTCACTAGGTCCATATATAAGTCAGGCAGAGATTTAGGAACTCTAATATCCCTTGGGAACAACCCTCAGTGAAAGGCCAAAAGGAATTGGTAGTTTATTGCCCTAGATCATCTTTGTGCCAAGGGGATGACTCTAAGGCATGTTCACCAATGTCTCCCAGGGCTCCCATGAGAATGAGGCCCAATAACCTGCCATGTTCTAAATGCTTGAGAATATTCCTGTTATTGGCTTCCCTCACCTCACCCCCTGTCTCAGTTCCCTATCGATGCTTTCTGGGATCACCTCTCTTATAAATTACTTGCCCTGAAATCTTGATCTCAGAGTCTGTTCCTAAGGAAACTACTCTGCAAGCTTGCAGGGTGGAGCTGGGATTTGAGGATGGAGGGATGGTTCCTAACACACACCAGGGAGATCTTCTTACCAGGATAACAGAGCCTGGGTCGCCTGGAGAAAAACTTGCTCTACAGAAGCTGGGAGAAGGTGAAGCACTCACCGATGTAGACTGGAGAGATGGGATTGTTCTGAGAGCTATCCTTCCAAGAGAAGTTCCTGGAGGGGAGAAGTGAGCCCTAAAGAATGGTAGTCTTCCAGAAGTAGGTGCTAAGGTGGTGGCCATATCTACAATTGATGCTTTCATGGGGGGATCTGCATCTCTGAAGCACTCACAAACAGGAGATACAGAATGCATTTGGGACATCGGACATATCACATGGACACCAAATCCAGACGGTAACTGTACCAGTCTGGTGAGAGATTTACAGACCCTTCCTTCTCTCTTCCTTTCTGCTTCTGTCATGAGGAAAGTAGGAATCACATAGGAAATTTGAAGTTGGAAATGAAACATAAGGTGTACAAGCTGTGCAGGAACTAGTTGGGACTTCCCCCACATGCCTGGTCCATCCCCATGTCAGGCTCGTAAGCCCAAAGCAGGTCTGAGCCAGCGGAGGAAAAAAAGATTTAAGCTGCTGGAAATCTGGGCTGTTTAGATGATACTGGTCATCAAATCTGTGAGACTGGCCTGATATCTTATCTAAGAGCCAGAAAGGCACAAGGCTGTGAGAATGGGTTTGCCGAGGCACTACTTTCTGCTCAGATTCTACAGATTACGGATTATTCAACAAACTGTTCAAATAGATATTTTCTCCATCTAAATTTTTAAACATAGCAAAATAATGTCTATGAAGGATCATATCTAACAGAAATGATTTAAAAAGAATGATGTCAAAGTTGATTAACACAATCCCACCTATCAGGCACAGGAAACATCTGTGGTACTCTCAAATCTCATAGTACCAACACTAGGCTTTTTGCCACAGTTGTATTGAAATAAAATGACCTAGTTTTCCTTGTGTGTTTTGAGCACTTACTCATTTTTCTGCAATATCTTCAATGAGCATATGTTGTTTGTATGGTTTGGAAAGAAATATTCTAAGAAGAAAGATGTCGTCCTAAATCAATGAATAGGAGATTGGCAACGTTGAATTAATAGAAGTATATCTGATTTTCATCCTGTTATTAACCAGAGCGATAATGACCAACAGATTATGCTCCATTATTGGAAGGAATAATTCCTGTTTATAATGAAAACCCTATGGTCACCAGAAGGTCTGAAAGCACCTTTGTGTTGTTGAATATAGATTGATTCACAAAGCTAATTCTTAAATTAGTCCACTTCTCATACCCAAGATAGAAACAAGACTGATTCACTGGAGTTTCCATGGCCTTTTCAATCAAGTTTTTTACCATGTATCGTCTTCTGGGGTCCTACTATCCACAGTGGACATGCTACTGATCAGCAAACAAACTGTATTATTCAAAGTTCTCGACAGCTTCTTTTCTCAGAAATTCCATTGATCTTCTTGGACTGCCATGTCTCCTTAGTCAGATATTCCTTTTGTCCAAAGCCATCCATGAATGTCCAGCTGAGAATTTCTGCTAATTAATGTTCTTCTTCTGTAATAATTAAGGTCCTTTAAAAGTCATGATTTTTTTTTCCTTTTAATTAGATGCAATGATTAGAAAGTATTTTATATTACACAGCACTGTAGCTCTAATTGATTCCATTCTTCACTTGCTTTAATTAATTTTTGTGAGAAGATAAAGCATTTTTTGCCTTTGGGCATTTGTCAGAGTTGGTGTGTGAGTTTGTGTGTATATATACACAGCCAGTGTGGATCTATAACTGCTACTATTCCATTGACTTTGCCTACAAACAGTCTTGAAAAGAGAAGTGAAGAACATATATGTTGTACATGATATAAATATTTTCACCATGTGGTGTTCATCTTCTGTTTTGAAGTACGTATTTAACCATTTTTTTTAAACTGGAGTATACTTGCTTTACAATGTTGCGTTCATTTCTGCTGTACAGCACTGTGAATCAGCCACATGTGTACATGTATCTCCTCTTCCATGGACTTCCTTCCCATTTAGGTCACCACAAAGTGTTGAGTAGAGTTTCCTGTGCTATGACCAAGCTAGACACCGTATTAAAAAGCAGAGACATAACTTTGCCAACAAAGGTCCATCTGGTCAAAGCTATGATTTTTCCAGTAGTCAGGTATGGATGTGAGAGTTGGACCATAAAGAAAGCTGAGCACTGAAGAATGGATGCTTTTGAACTGTGTGTTGGAGAAGACTCTTGGGCATCTCTTGGACTGCAAGGAGATCCAACCAGTCTATCCTAAAGGGAATCGGTCCTGAATATTCATTAGAAGGACTGATGCTGAAGCTGAAATTCCAATACTTTGGCCACCTGATGCAAAGAACTGACTCACTGGAAAAGACCCTGAATGATTGAAGGTGGAAGGAGAAGGGGACAACAGAGGATGAGATGGTTGGATGGCATCACCGACATGATGGACATGAATTTGAGTAAATTCCGGGAGTTGGTGATGGACAGGGCGGCCTGGAGTATTGCAGTCCATGGGGTTGCAAAGAGTTGGACACGACTGAGTTACTGAACTGAACTGAGAGTCAGCTTTCATTATTTATTTTACACATAGGCCAATTTCAGTGTCCCAATTCATATTACATGCCACCATACCCCCTTGGTATCTGTATGTTTGTTCTTTACATATGTGTCTCTATTTCTAAGATCTATTTCTAAGATCATCCATATCAGTTTTATAGATTCCACCTCAGTTCAGTTCAGTTCAGTCGCTCAGTCATGTCCGACTCTTTGCGACCCCATGAAGCGCAGCACGCCAGGCCTCCCTGTCCATCACCATCTCCCGAGTTCACTCCGACTCACGTTCATTGAATCAGTGATGCCATCCAGCCATCTCATCCTCTGTCGTCCCCTTCTCCTCCCGCCCCCAATCCGTCCCAGCATCAGAGTCTTTTCCAGTGAGTCAACTCTTCACATGAGGTGGCCAAAGTACTGGAGTTTCAGCTTTAGCATCAAATATATGACAATATCTCAGTGAATGAAAGCTGAAAAACCATATACAGATTTAATGAAAAAACTTACATAACTTAAGCATTCCCAAGATACCTGCTTCAATTACTGAAGTCATTTTGATTAAATACCTTTGAAAACTGGGCAATTTAACAGCAAAACAAAGCAGAATTTTCTTGATAGGCCTCTGGTTAGCTGTAGTTTGAATCTTCATAAAGCTTCTGGTAGGTTGGTTAAAAGAGTTGAATTGGGAAGTTAAAATATCTCTTCTAAAAGATCTTTAGTTTGGTTGTTTCTTGAATATGTATTATGAAACTGCTAACATTAACAAAACTAGCAACTTCACATAGCTCAGAATAATATTACCCAGCTATGGCCACGTAATATGAATCTCCTTGGGCTGATTCTCAAAAACAAAACAAAACATCTACTCAAGAGCTTTCTACTGAGATGACCATGATAACCTAACATATACAATAATGTACAACACTAAGAAAATAAAAAAAACAAAAAACAAAAAAAAGGGGGCTCAAAAAAACCCCCACTCACATTAAATAAATGTGAGCTTCAGATATCGTATATTACAGAAAGTAAAATAATTATTAACTATGATAAACTGTGGGATTCACTGGTGTCTCAGACGGTAAAGCATCTGCCCGCAATGTGGGAGACCCAGGTTTGATCCCTGGGTTGGGAAGATCCCCTGGAGAAGGAAATGGCAACCCACTCCAGTACTCTTGCCTAGAAAATTCCATGGATGGAGGAGCTTGGTGGGCTACCGTCCATGGGGTCACAAAGACTAAGCAACTTCACTTTTCACTTCATTTTTCTGATAAACTTGTAGACATATATACTTATATAAATAATCCCAGTTCACTATTAGATTAAAATACAGCAAAGCTGGCATTTTCTTAAAAAGTTTAAATGAGAAGAAACAGCTTCCATAGCTCTTTCAAATAAAAATAAGACAATTTAACAGCTTTTAAGTGTCAAACGAACTTTTCTTTCTGGTAACAGCAGAAAGCGATTATGGATGGTGTAGCTCTCTTTATCATGCCAAAGTAAATGTTTAAACTGCAGTCACTCCTTCACATATGTAATATGTTTAAACTTCAATGAAAAAATAAAACTTAAAAACAGAGTCTGGCATTTGAAAATAAAAGCAGAAAAGTTGTTTGAAGTTGGTATTAAAGATTTGTGGAAAAAAAAAATTTGTGAAATGGGATCATTCTAGAGGCATTAACTTTTTAAAAAAGATAAAAGATAAAGAATTCAGATTTTTTATGGTAATTCACAGCTAAGGTAGAAATAGCACCTGATAACAAGAGAACTTCCAAACTAATGTTTTCAAATCAGAGAGTCCTTTTCATGATTAAAAAAATTAATTTTAAGTTCACATATAAAGAAACTGCAAAATTTTCAAATACATGTTCACCTCAGCTCAATGTAAAGAATTACTGTGTTGATCTTGTCTCAGAAACACAGAATTACTTCATATTAAACCTTTCTGCCAACAAGAGTAGTTCAAAGAAAAATTATCTGAGGCAGGGCTAAGGGAGAGATGGAAGATATTTATAACTTAATTTTCAAAACTGAGGAGGGGTCAGTTAGAAGAACAGAAAAATGGTGGATGGATAAATATAAACTAAACCACCCTAGGATTCATCTGTTTTACCTTATAGAATATCCCATTATCAAAACCCAGAAAGTACTCAATGAAATGTTTAGACCTGAGACTCAAGGTTTAACAAATAAAACAGCAAAACACAGAGTCGGAGAGTTGAAAAGAAAGTCGTGGCGGTTGTTCTCAGCAGGCGGTTAATACAACACTGTAATATGGCGATGTGTGAATGAGAGGCGCTGGGCACCTAACTGAACTTCTGGATGTCAGGAGAGCTGCCCGATCCAGTGAGCTGGCCAAAGACAAGGAATCAAGCACAGCCAAACAGATTACATCAGAAACCAGTGCACCTTCCTGGATCCATTTCCATTACTCTTCTCTACCCACCAGACACCAAACCCAGTGCCTAGACTGTAAATCTGCAGACCAAGGGTTCAAGAGATTGATAGGAGTTAGGGAAGACAATTAGAACAAAGACAATGATCTTTAAGCCTAACAGGAACCTCTATGGCCTGGTTCTCAGAGAACGGAATTATCAATAAATCTACAAGAGAACTCTGTTGAGAGACGGAAGTGATAGAATCTCTACATTTTATCACAGAAGGAGGCTTTACAGAAACATCTTCTGCAGAGCTGAAAAAAATAAAACAAAGAAACCATATTTATCTCTAAGGCAATCTGGCAACTGTAGCTACACAAAGAATCTAAGATTTCAGCTTACGGGTAATTAATGAACAGACAAATTTTAATCCAGTCCTCAATTATTTTTGTATTTTATAATTATTTTCATGTCAGCAAACCTAACAGCTTTTTAATTAGTTATATGGGCCATATAACTGCTATATGCTTTGTTACTAATTTTACCTTAATACATTTTGTTTAAAAGTTCAGCCTAAGTAGCTATGCTCATATTTAAGAGAACAAAGACCACAAAATTTTAGATGTTATTTTTTTCTGTACATCAGTTTTAAGGTGCTTATATTGGTTCCTTAGGAGATTTTTCCCTTGGGAGGAAAAAAGGTCATGTCGACTATTTGTAACCTTTTTTTTAACTTTTACAATCTGTAATATAATTTTCCTCCTTTAAAATTACCTAAAATCAAGACTGAAAAACAAAATCAGCAACATAGCTGAATCCTATCAACTTAAGTGCAACTTGCAACACTGCAGGCTGATCTCGTAAATAGAGTTCATGGGAGGAATAACAAAAATAAGATAATGATTATAAAATAGTCAAGGGATAACCAAACCAGAGACAGGTGGAATCTGAGACACGATCTGGTCTAATCCCCTTTTTCTTTCATTTACAGATGGTTAAACTGAGGTCCCAAGAAATAAAATTGCAAAGTTCCACAGCTCATTGAAAATAGAGGCAACACTACAAATCAGCCCTCTGACATAAAGTTCTATCACATTTAAAAACTAACATAATGTATTTTTACTAAACATTCAAAAAATCTGCCAATTTAGAAAAAAGAAACTATTAAGCTCCAAAGTTCTTTCTTTTATGTCAATAGCATGTCAACACAATTAAAGTAATACCTGCAAGTTAGCAATACAAACAAGCTGACTTATGTAACAAAAATCCCAGGGCTATAATAAAAATATAGTTCATCCTACTACAGGAAATATGATAAAAAGATTGAAAAATATCACTGTCTTATAAAAATTAATGTTATTAATGAACAGTAATTATGAAAATAACAAAACACTGAATTTTCAAGATCTGAATTACTCTAAGGTAAATACTTGCTTCTCTTGATCAGGGAAAACTGCTGACAGTGACCAATGAAATGATAAAATAAATTATAAACAATGCTATCACACCAGTGAAAATGTCCAAGAAAGGACAAACACATTTCCTGAGAAAAGTGATTACTAAAAACAAAAAAATTCTGAAGGAAACCATTCTTAATACATTTAAGTAGACTGAACTACTCTCTTTTATAGGAGGTAATATTGTATTGGCATGGGATTTGACTAAAATGTAAGTGAAAATTTACTTTCTTTTATCTTTATGGCAACAAAAATGTTAACAAAAATGTTTTCTAATTAGAGATCACAGAATAAGAAATATGCTTATTAACTTACTGCATTGAATCTTTATAAATCAACCAAATAGGAACGTCTACAAAGATGGCTGGTTCTGGATAAACCTTAATATTCTCTTTGCCATAAGACTTCAGATCTTGAGAGAAATTATTATAATCCTATCAATTTGGCTATTAAGGAAGTATAGAATTTAAATTAGGAAAAAATCCTGGAGAGTAATTACAAAAAGATGGCAGGTAAAGGTTGCTTAGTTTTCCCATTCCTTTCTCAAAAATCATGTAATTGGAGCAAAACAGAATTGAAGTGAATTAAAATATGAAGAGATGTCAACATAATTTTTCCATAAAAAATATAAAAATGACACAAGAATAATGTATAAAACCACACAGCTACTAAGAAACATAGCTGAATTAAACATAAACACCTTTCCTTACTCAGTTGTAAAAAGGCATAAAAGTAGTTTAAAAGAATCGTGAGTTCCTTCGTACATCTAGGTTCTATAAAAATGCCCTTTTGTGTGTTTGTGTGTGGAAAAGAATGGAGAAATCCTTACTTTATGCAGGTTAAAAAATTATATATACAAATATAATAGTATCACTTAAAATTTAAAGTTTTGCCATGCTGAAAACCAGTAAGCTACAGAAGTAACTAGGGATATGAAAGACCTCAAAAAGTAACAAGGCCTACACTTCTCTTTATATTTTTTTTGCCAAACTAATGTAGTTATATCATTCCATATCAAAGCAGACATATAATGGATATCCCCAAATTTCTTTTGAAGGTGACCTATAAATTCAACCATATAAATTTTCAGAGCGTATTCTGGTATAACATATAATAAAGGGCCAATACAATTTAAGGGCACAGTCATTCTCAAAAAAGAATCTCATTTTTAAAGGGTCAGTTGGATTGCTGATTTAAACACTGTGTCAAATGACTACTGGCTTAACCTCCTGTTCTGGTTTTACTGCTCAATACCACTATGCTTGCTTTCTGTAACCCCCAAATTCTAACAAAAACAAATACTATCAGTGTTTTTTAAAGAGCACTATAATTCTTGTTAGCTCATTTGATCCTCACAATGTCCTATAAAGCAGGTCTCAGAGCCCCAAATTACTTTATCCTCATTCTACATCAAAGAAACTGAGACAAAGAGAAATTAAATGACCTGTTCAGTTTACATCATTATTATGGGTCTTTTGAATTCCAAGCCCAGGGCAATTTTCACTACACTAGACTATGTTAGTCATCCAAGTATGATAATATATAAATATACCTTTGGCATGTCAAAAGCAATATAAATATCATCATAGTGAAAATTTGGTATGTTAACATTTTCTAAGCTCCAGCCAATGATCCACTATTTTATCAAAAAAATTTAAAGTAGTTCCTTTTATTTCATGGGGATATAGTCTACACCAATAAAGTTACAACTTCAGTTACTTCCAGCTATTATCACAAAGAAACTAATGAGGTAGGTTAAAATGTAGTTAATTTTCCTCATTTGAAGAGATTCTTGGAATTTTCTTAAATCTGCTCCAAGAAACAGTTTTAGAAAAAGAAAATCATCATTAATAAAGGTTTACTTGAATATTCATTCACCCAACTAGTATACAAAGATCTAATTTCACATAAAACCAACAAGAACCTACTTACTTCTAAAAGCTGCTGTTCACCTTTTAAAATTAATATAAAGTGTTAGCATAAGTTTGTATATATATTTAATTAAAATAGTAATATGAGCTGTTACTCTAGGAGAAATAAACTTTATTTGGTGCAATTCATTGATTATTACTTGCCACATATTATTACGTAAAGCAGAGACTCATTTCACTTAGCTTAAATTTAGACTCTTCAAATTTCTTTGAACTGAGGCTATCATGACTAACGTGAGTTGCATAACATTCATTTATTTAAATACTTTAATTGAAAACCTACCATGCCCTCTTCTAGTTGCTGAGTTATTAACTGTTCTTTGAAACTAATTATTGTTTCGAGCTTAATATTATTTTGAATTGTTTGCTTTAATCACTGAAAAAATTTAATACAATATTGCTGAAATCAGAGTACTTTTGGAAAACTTTTTGGTTATATGTTAACATTTTAGAGAGGACTATTACTTTCTCAGTTGTCAACTGAACAAATAAAATACTAAACATTATCATTTGCCAATCACAACACAAATTAAACATATGGTAAGAAAGCTGTCCGTATTTGTTCAAGTTGGTTTGAGCTAGTTGAGACTTGAAACTATTGTTTTGCTGTAGTTCTTCAACTGTCTCTTTAGAGAAAAAAGTCTTAATTCGGAGCACTAGTTTGATAAATAACACAACCCAAACTAAATACTGTTATTTAAAATGACAGATTAACAATATTAAGTAAATTCTGTGAAGCAAAACTAAGATAGTGAAAGTAACTGAAAGGCCAATAAAGCATTTACAAATGTATCAACAGTTTAACAGAGAAGATACAAATGAATATTTAAAAATCAGGAAGCACAGGGTTAAGATTTTCATATGGATGTTCACTTAACTGTCTATACTTGGCCCACAAAGAAACCAATTAACATTTTGGGAATTGATGATATACTGCAGATGGCAATGAATGACAGCATCTTTGAGCTCAAATGGGTACTTTCTATGGTAACTTGTTTTTGTGTCTGAATGTTTGTTTTGGTCTTTCATGCTGTTCTCAGGAGAAATTCTCAGACAAAAGCCTCATGAATTACTGACTGATTTATAAACGAGTTGTTACCAATTTGATCTTCAGAGTTAAGGTCTACTGTCAAATGTGAGGGAATTCAGATGCTACTTGTCCTGAGCATTAGCTCCAGTTTCAAGGATAAAGACAATGAGGATGGAGGAAAAAGTAAAGCATTTGAGCCAAATGTTCAAATATCTCATGAAGAATTAATAATAAATATTAAGAAATATGTACTTTGAAAGAAAAAAACATGACAGGCAAACAAATTATTATCAGAAAACTGACTTCTGTGCCTGATGAAAGCTTTTCCAACACCAAATTTATTGGTACATTTTGCTTTAAAAAAGGAGAGGANCCAAATGTTCAAATATCTCATGAAGAATTAATAATAAATATTAAGAAATATGTACTTTGAAAGAAAAAAACATGACAGGCAAACAAATTATTATCAGAAAACTGACTTCTGTGCCTGATGAAAGCTTTTCCAACACCAAATTTATTGGTACATTTTGCTTTAAAAAAGGAGAGGAAAAAGTCCACATGAATTCAAATACATGTCAAAGATCGTACTATGGTAGCCCTCAAACAAATATCTTAAGTCCTCAATAATCTTAATCCCTTCTAGTTCATAACACTAAAGTTTTCAAAGAGCTTTCAGCTTTCATATGATTTTTCATCTGATACCTATTGACAACTTTGTGAGGTAGGTATTCATTTTCTATCTTCATTCAAAAATAAGGGAACTGAGGCTCAGAGAAATTAACTTGTAAAAGGTCAAAAACTAGCACATGGCAAAGCCAGACCTCTCTGGAGTCTAGAATGTTTTTTAAAGTCTGATTCTTGGATATCTGCATAAGAATCACTTAATATTTTTACGACGACAGATTTTTAAAGTCCTACTATCACCTTTGACTTACTGAGTACTAATTTTTAGGAGTGGGGTCCAGAATTCCAGTTGTACATCAATCAGGTAATAGATATAAAAGCCTAACATTGTGTCCAGCTAGGTTTTCACATGATATAATACGATGCCATCATATTATCAGCAGGAGCAAGTTAGTTTCAAATAGCCTGCAGTGAGGCCTGCAGCAGATTAGAATCACTGCGGAAGCTTTTTACAAAACTATCAGTCCTCATCTCAATGAGAGGAAGGTGCTGGGCATTGCCTGAGTGATTCTTATCTGTAGTCAGGGTTGAGGATGGCTTGTTTAAATATGCTTGTCTACATAACACATCCAGCATTTTCCAGAATTTTTCTTTCCCTTACGATCATTATCATGCCTAATAAAGTTTAAAATTTTTATTATAAGTTATTTAAATATTACAAGACAAAATGTCAAAGATTTTTGAGTTGATATTTTTAAAAAGATACTTCACAGCAGGACTAATCATGCTTCATTAAGCTACAATGAATTTCAAATATCCCAAATTAATCACCACTGTGGACTCGGGTTATATATATATTTCAGCTGTAAACAAGAATGACCCAGAACCTGAAG
Source organism: Oreotragus oreotragus (assembly GCA_006410675.1). Lineage (NCBI taxonomy): Eukaryota > Metazoa > Chordata > Mammalia > Artiodactyla > Bovidae > Oreotragus > Oreotragus oreotragus. Next base: position 42,588 of record SJYX01003247.1, read on the forward strand.
ATAAAGGTGTGGGGCAAAAGCTGTAGCTTATTGGCTACTGGGCAATGTGAGTGCGAACAAGTCCACTGATAGGAGGGGCTTTGATACCAACATCTGGCGGCTTTGGCAAGATTACATCTCACTGCAAAAAAACACAATAACAGATACAGAGGAAACACTTTGTAAGGAAACACTTTGCTGTTTTGTAACTATGGTTACTACAAAAAGGCTTACAGTGTGTGATGCTTATATTATTACATGCTTCCATAAAACATATCTGAACATGAAGTTCTCTACAAATCAATACTACTACATGGGAAAAAATGGCTAAAAGTAAAAATTTTCCATCATGCATATGGATAAGTTATCAATATAAAAACACAGCCAGTAAAAGTAATATTTACAAAAGTAATAAAAACAGCACAATTACTGAGAAAAAAATGCCCATCTCCGCTTTTACTTTGTTGCTAATCCTACTCCTGTATTTCTCTGGATAAAGACTATTTTGACAGAATTTCAAAACAGTCTTCAGTAGACTAATCAGATTCTTCAGTTGATTTTATATTCTATTAGTTAAAATTCCCTTGCTGATTTATCAAATTCTCCTACAGTTTAAAAACACAGTTCTTTTTCACTTAGTGGAAAGAAAACTACAAAGTCCTGCTATTCATCTGAGAAATAAACCTTGCATAGAAAATTTCTTTAATTCTGAAATTGTGTTTTATTAACAGAACTACCAGAATGTTACCTCACAACTAGTTGATATTATACGAAAGTTCACTATAAAGCAGTCATCATACATTTAGGATTTTTCCAAATATAAAACAAGTGGGTTTATAAAAATGCTTACCAGACAAATAATTATTTTTCATAACCTAGAAATAAGAATTATTTATGTGATATCATTCTTAGCATTTTGGATGCCTTGAGGTTCCAAGTTTGATGCAATATAAAAAGCAACAATTTACTTTTCAATGGACACAGTCTGCACCTGACTGAAAGCAGCATAACAGTGAGTTATAGCAATCAGTCATGCAGAGGCAAAGAATAAAATCTGCTTTTTAAACAGCACAAATTTTCCACCGTAGACAGGACAATTTAAGCACTGGTTCCATCTTCTTCAATAACCCGATTCATGCTGGTACCATGTGTGATGTGAGTCATAGGATTATTACTGAGATCTCTGATGCTGCTATGTCGTGACTGTTCATTGAGCCGATGGGAACTACTGTGCCTGGAGTGATCTGTAAGTCGTGACATGCTGCCATGAGGTAGTCTCTCCTCCATTCCTCTGTAACTGCAGGGAGTGTACCTAATGTGGGAGGTAACAGAACACGCTAGAAATAACACTAAAGTTTTCCATGAAAATAACACTGATATACAAAATAATTTCATGATTTACATTGTTGAATTATTCAAGTGACCAAACAAAAGGGAGAAAAAATCTGCTAATTAGGCTCAGAATTAAGAGCTGCCTTACAAAAAGACAGAAGCTGAAGTTAAGTAACAAAAGAGAAGACTCTACACATGGACATCACCAGATGGTCAACACCGAAATCAGACTGACTATATTCTGTGCCGCCAATGATGGAGAAGCTCTATACAGTCAACAAAAACAAGACCAGGAGCTGACTGTGGCTCAGATCATGAACTTCTTATTACCAAATTCAGACTTAAATTGAAGAAAGTAGGGAAAACCTCTAGACCACTCAGGTATGACCTAAATCAAATCCCTTATGATTATACAGTGGAAGTGAGAAATAGATTTAAGGGCCTAGATCTGATAGATAGAGTGCCTGATGAACTATGGAATGAGGTTCGTGACACTGTACAGGAGACTGGGATCAAGACTATCCCCATAATGCAGAAAAGCAAAATGGCTGTCTGGGGAGGCCTTACAAATAGCTGTGAAAAGAAGAGAGGCGAAAAGCAAAGGAAAAAAGGAAAGATACAAGCATCTGAATGCAGAGTTCCAAAGAATAGCAAGAAGAGATAAGAAAGCCTTCTTCAGCGATCAATGCAAAGAAATAGAGGAAAACAACAGAATGGGAAAGACTAGAGATCTCTTCAAGAAAATTAGAGATACCAAGGGAACATTTCATGCAAAGATGGGCTCAATAAAGGACAGAAATGGTATGGACC
>SJYX01003248.1:0-10031 GCA_006410675.1 Oreotragus oreotragus
TTTTTTTTTTTTTTTTTAACATGTAGCAGTCCAGATTGTTTCTTCAATTTCTCCTTCTGATTTTTTATTGTTAGTGTATAGAAATCCAACGGAGGACTTCCCCAGTAGCTAAGTGGTAAAGAATCGACCTGCCAATGTAGGAGACATGGGTGCGATCCCTGGTCTGGGAAGATTCCACAAGCCGCATAGCAACTAAGCCCATGCGCCACACTGCTGAAACTCATGCGTCCTAGAGCCAGTACTCTGCAATGAGAAGCCATCGCAATGAGAAGCCCAAGCACAACTAGAAAGTAACCCCTGCTCCATCGAAACTAGAGAAACCTGTCCCACACGCAGCAACAAAGACCCAGCAGAGCTGAAAATAAATTAATTAGTTTAAAAAAAATGCAACAGATTTCTGTGTATTTATTTTGTATCCTACAGCTTCACCAAATTCACTGATAAGCTCTTGCAGTTTTCTGGTAGCATCTTTAGGATCTTCAGTGTATAGTATTTCCTCTGCAAACTGACAGTTTCACTTCTTTTCCAAATTGGATTCCCTTTCTTTTTCTTCTCTGAGTGCTGAAGCTAGGACTTCCAAAACTATGTTGAATAGAAGAGACAAGAGTGGATATCCTTGTCTTGTTTCTGATCTTAGAGGAAACGTTCTCAGCTTTTCACTGTTGACTATGTACAGTTGTTATCATAAATGGGTGTTGAATTTTGTCAAAAGCTTTTTCTGTAACTACTGAGATGACTATATATATGGTTTTTTCTTCAATTTGTTGATGTGGTATATTACACTGATTGATTTGCTGATACTGAAAAGTCCTTGCATCCCTGAGAGAAATCCCACTTAATCACGATGTATGATCCTTTCAATGTATTGCTGGATTTGGTTTGCTAGTATTTTGTTGAAGTTTTATATCTATGTTCATTAGTGATATTGGTGATGGTTGCAAAACTTTTGAATATACTAAAAACTATGGAATTGTACACTTTAAATGAGTGAACTGTATGGTATATGATTAAAAAATTTTAACTTCCTCTAGAATTTATTACAGCTACCATGTTATGAAAACAAAAGAAGATCATTCTTAATGTGCCAAATTCATTAATGAAGTAAAAATATTTAATCCCAATTACATAAAAAGAAAATTCTAACTCTACCTTGAAATTGAATCAATGAATAATTATCTGTCTGGAAACTACATACCTAGTACCATATTATACCAAAGATAAGGCTGCTGTCCTCATAGAATATATGGATCATTGGTAAAATCAACCATTAAACTAGTTAATGTTACAATGTATTGGGAAATATTGGAAAATTAACAAATTTATCTGGATACTGTTCATCTTGCCCTTCTGACAGACTTCTAGATCTAGATGAGATTAGTTTTGAAAAGGGGTCTTGTTTAGCCCAAAAAATCTTCTGAATTAAACAGAGACTAAGGGCTTCCCAGGTGGCTCAGTGATAAAGAATCTGTCTGCCAATGCAGGAGACAGGGATTCTATCCCCTGGGTTGGGAAGATTTCCTGGAGGAGAGAATAGCAACTCACTCCAGTACTCCTGCCTGAAAAATTCCATGGACAGAGGAACCTGGTGGGCTGCAGTTCATGGGGTCACAAAGAGTCAGACACAACTGAGTGACTGAACATGCATGCATGCAGAGGCTAAAGAACCTTTGTACAAAGAAGTAGGCTTGGAAATCAAGCAGTCCTATTTTGATGTTTTAGTCAAAATCATGAATTAATTATAATTTCCTACTATGATGGTACTTTGATGAGAGATACTGCCAGTATTAAAGAAAGTGCACTCCAATGCCTACGATCTCTAAAGATAAATCTTTTTAACATTAGAAAACTCACTGAGTCAAATGAATGGTAATTAAAAAAATGTAGTGTATACAAAACTGAAGTAAGAAACCTCTAATTACACGAAATCTATGAAAGGATCAATCATTTTAAGAGAATTATTTTTCCACTAGTCCCACTGCTATGAATATCATCTTCATGAGCCTAGGCCACTTTCTCCAATGGATACTGAGGACCCATTACTGATCTTAACCAATCAATTTCCATTTTGGCTTGAAGGACTGCTGCAAACTGCTGAAATTCCTCCTTGGTAGATGAATACAGAGCAACTCCTATTCTAGATTCCTTTGCCATGATGTCCCATGGATTTATTTCAAAGGATCTCTGCTGCCAACAACTATTACTTGTCCTCCATGTGACAAAAGATTCAAATCATTGCTAAGATTTACATTAGCTAACATTTCAATAATCACATCAACTTCTTTTCACCAACAGAGTTCTTAATTTTATCAACTTAATTAGCTTCTTTGTGATTAAATACTTCATGGGGTCCATTTTGCTAAACAATGTTTTGTCCTTCTTCAGAACCAGCTGTGCACAAAACCTTTAAGCCATAAGCTCTAGCAATGTGGCACAATGCCTATCCAACTCCTCCACCAGCCCCATAACCTGAACACTTCCTCCAGCTTTCACATGGGTACTGTGGAGCAGAGCTCAGTAAGCAGTAAAATACAGGAGCTCCTTGTTTAAAGTCCAGTTTTTCTGGCAGTGTGTAAACAAGTTTGACTGCCTGCCAGACCATACTTTGTGTAGCCCCCCAAAATGTGCTGGTAGTGAAAACTGTCAGCTTTCTTGAAAGCAAATACATGTCCTCCAACAGCGTCTATTATCCCAACTAAAACTAAACCAGGAGTATAAGATAGAAGTGGTTTTCTACTTTAAGCATCAAAGTAAATGTGTTCACTAGGTTTACATCACATGCTTGGACTTTGATTAGAACCTGATGGTCTTGCAGAATGATCTTGCTGAATCTGACTGGAGTTACGGCACTTTTGATCCACCAAATTTAAAAACTAACAGCTCTCATCAACCTCTCTTCAGTCACCATGATGACCTAACCTAGGTATCAGTTCTAGAGGGGGAAAATCTGAAAGTTCCTTCAGATTCCACAGGAAAGCAGGGCTGTGTGGTATACAATTTTATCTCAATAAAGCTGTGATTAAAAACCTATGATGGTGATTACTGTACAACAAGGTGAATATACTGGACGTGAGAGTTGGACCACAAAGAAGGCTGAGCACCGAAGAATTGATGCTTTTGAACTGTGGTGTTGGAGAAGACTTTTGAGAGTCCCTTGGACTATAAGGAGATCCAACCAGTTAATCCTAAAGAAAATCAGCCCTGAATACTCCTTGGAAAGACTGTTATAGAAGTTAAAGTTCCAATACTTTGGCCACCTGATCCAAAGAGCTGACATGCTGGAAAAGATCCTGATTCTGGGCAAGACTGAAGGCAAAAAGAGAAGGGGGTGGCAAAGGATGAGATCATTATATAGTAACACCAACTCAATGGACATGAATCTGAGCAACCTCTGGGGGATGGTAACAGTAAAGGAGAGCTTGGTGCGCTGCAGTTCATGGGGTCGCAAACAGTCAGACAAACCTTACTGACTCAACAACAATTGAATAGAAATAAGTTAAAATGGTAAATTTTGCTATGTATAATAATTTTAATATTAGAACACCAACTGCTACTGCTAAGTCACTTCAGTCGTGTCCTACTCTGTGCAACCCCATAGACGGCAGCCCACCAGGCTCCCCCGTCCCCGGGACTCTCCAGGCAAGAACACTGGAGCAGGTTGCCATTTCCTTCTCCAATGCAGGAAAGTGAAAGTGAAGTCGCTCAGTCATGTCCGACTCTTAGCGACCCCATGAACTGCAGCTTACCAGGCTCCTCCGTCCATGGGATTTTCCAGGCAAGAATACTGGAGTGGGGTGCCTCTATCAAAGATAACTAAAAAAAGGTGCTGATTACTAAAGATTAGAGAACTAATTATTGGGCCTCCAGAAAACCAAGGGATAATAATTTAAGAGAGAACTTCTGCAAGTTAACTTCTATAAAGTAATTCCTTACATAATACGTTCTTCGAGAATACTTAGGATTCAAAGAATATAAGACTAATGTTTGCATAAAAAAAGAAGTCTCAGTTATTCTACAACCTATATAAATGAACATTTACCAACTGCTTCAAACCTTGTCAGTTATATTGGCCGGGTAACACTGAAAGGAACAAGATATTTAGATTTTCTAACTTTTCCCCACAAAAACAAACCACTATAAAAGATTAATGTGCTATGATAATACAAGTTTAAATCAGATGCTATGATTTTAGTAACAGAGTTAAGCATAAAAATACAACAAACCACAACACTGTCTGTAGTCCATCATAGTAACAAAGACACCTGAAAAAGGTACCTAGGGACTACACAAAAAAAGCTCAGCTGCAAGCAAAACTCACTGCAATATCAAACCCAGGATGTCTCACCTAGGTGATGCAATTTTACAGCAAAACAGAAAAATCAATTAAACCAAGCTAACACTACATCCATGTAACAAACCTAATCAACAACACTGAAGTTCAATAAAGCTAGTAACCTTTCTCTAAGGACCAAAATTGAATAAAGATATTGTTTTTCCTCAAGTTTTTAAAAGAAGAAAACTACAACTACACTTGTACAATCACATTTAAAAAACAGGGAGAATGAATTTAGTCATATAAATTAATTGCTAAAATAAGTAATTTCACAATATGGCTCAAAAGTTGTTTTTAATAAAGACTTTTTTTTTTTACAACAGTATTTGTTAAAGGCATTATATCTATGATATGAATTTCCAGGCTGATGAAATGGAGATATCCAAAGTAAAAACAAAAAATAGTTAATTACACAAGAAGACAGAAAAGATATTCACACATAGGTAAAGACTCACTGATGAATAAAACTTAAACAAATATATTAATTCTTGGACGGCTACTATTTCTCACTTCATTCCAAAACCACCAACTGCTAGGAAACAAGGAGGCTGGAGAATGAGATTGAAAACCAAGTAAGAGTAAGGCCTTGAACACATAAGAAGTTTACGATGCACGGAGACACAAATATGCACACATACAAGAGTCAACAAGAAAGCACTGTGCAAAGTAAGTGTCCATTCTCTGTGCTGCCAGAGTTTGTTGTTATGTTGAGCTCAGTCACTCAATCATGTCCGTCTCTCTGCGAGCCCACCAGGCTCCTCTGTCTATAGAATTTTCCAAGCAAGAATAGTGGAATAAGTTTGCTTTTCCCCCTCCAGGGGATCTTCCTGACCCAGGGATCATACCCACGTCTCCTGCACTGGCAAGTGGATTCTTTACCACTGAGCAACCTGGGAGGCCCACTGCCAGAGGTGTCATTCATCAATTTATAAACATTCTAATGCTCCCCAGTATCCATAAGCTAAAGATCCTTAGCAGGCACTCAAACTGGAGACTAGCCTTTCTACTGTCATCTCCTACCCCTGCCAAACATAAAAAACATCTGACAGTGATGGAAGGCTATTAGTTATTCTTCTTGCATAACATGTTCCTTTGAGCCTCTGAGATTTTGCTCATGTAACCTAATTTTGTGGAACTTTTCTTTCTGGTTACATTATGAACTTATGAATTCAATATCAGATACAGTTCTGCCTGGAGGAGAGAAAAACTAAATTACCTCTCAACATTACTCTCAGCTGAATTCCCTGGTGGCCAAGCGGCTAGGATTTTGGGCTTTCACTGCTGTGGTCCAGGTTCAATCCCTGGTCACGGAACTGAGACTGTGCAAGTTGCATGGTGCAGTGAAAAAAAAAAATTACTTTCAGCCTAAGATTGTATTTCAAGAAGTATTTTAGATGGCAGCAAGGCTTTTAACTTATTCTCACAACAGAGTCAACATCCATCTATGAATGTATCTTAAGGATAAAGTGAGCTGAATTAATTTTAAAAGATACATGCATCCCAATGTTCATACCAGACTATTTACAATAGTCAAGACATGGAAGCAAGCTAAATGTCCATCAACAAAGGAATAGATAAAGAAGATGTGGTGTATATATACAATAAAATACTACTCGGTCATCAAAAAGAATGAAAAATGCCATTTGTAGCAACATGGAAGAACCTAGAGATTATCATTCTAAGTGAAATAAGTCACAAAGAGGAAGACAAATACCAGATGATATCACCTACACATAGAATCTAAAATATGATACAAATGAACCTATTTACAAAACAGAGACTTACAGACTTAAAAAACAAACATGGTTATCAAAGGGAAAAGAAGGTGGGGGAGGGATAAATTAGGAGTCTGAGATTAGCAGATACAAACTACTATATAGAAAATAAAGAGGTTCTATTTATAGCACAGGGAACTATATTCAGTATCCTATAATAAACTATAGCAGAAAAGAATATGAAAAAGAATATATACACACTTACATATATATCTAAAACTGATTCACTTTGCTGTATACCAGTAACTAACACAAATCAATTATACTTCAATTAAAAAAAATTATTTTAAAAAGATGAGCTGGGAAAAAAATCTGATCCTCAAAGAACAGTTGAGTGGAAAGTTCAAAATTCTACTGTAAGTTTTACATTAGCTTTACTCAAGAACTTTTAAAGTCTAATTGTAGAAATTTAAGGTAGTTCAGACAGTAAAGCGTCTGCCTACAATGCAGGAGACCTGGGTTCAATCCCTGGGTCGCAAAGATCCCCTGGAGAAGGAAATGGCAACCCACTCCAGTAATTTTGCCTGGAAAATCCCGTAGATGGAGGAGCCATGGCGTTGCAAACAGTCGGACACAACTGAGCAACTACACTGAAGGTAAGGAAGGGCTTTCCTGGTGGCTCAGACTGTAAAGAATCTGCCTGCAATGGGGGAGACCTGGGTTCGATCCTTGAGTTGTGAAGATCTCCGGGGAGCAGGGCATGGCAACCCACTCCAGCATTCTTGCCTGGAGAATCCCCATGGACAGAGGAGCCTGGAGGCTACAGTCCATGGGGTCACAAACAGTCGGGACACAACTGAGTGACTATGCACCCACACACAAGGTAAGGAAAAGCAAGATCCACTTTTTATAATGGGAGAAAACTAGAAAAAATGGCAATATAAGAAACATCTCATTATCTTATTTATGCATTGTTTACCATTTTATCTTTCCTAATTTATAAATGATAAGCTGCAGAATAGGGACCTTGTCTATCTTGATCACAGCTATACTCATAGTTTTGGTACCTACCTGCACTAAATGAAATAATGAAAGAAACCACCAAGTAGGCAGCATTCACTAAGGTTGTCAAGAGTCTGCATTTTTGACAAGTTAAAATAGATATAGCTCACAGGGACACACATCATTAAACTCAATAAACAGGTTTTAGAACCAGAAGGCCAAATTTACTAATCAATGTAAGAAATAGCTTTCATAAGGATGGGAATATTCAGGTCAATATGACTAGCAAATTTTCTCATTCAAGCTGACACATGATTTATATGCTCTTCTATATGTTGCACTTCAATAAAAACGTTTCCTTGTAAAATAAAAATCTAATCGTTGCCTGAAATGGTAACATGGGGTTTTTTACACACACACACACACACTTAAAGTATACATTGTAAGTCAAGTCAGAAGGAAGAATGGTAAGTAGACTTAGAGTGCCAAGGTCCTTGAATTGTCCAGAAGGGTAAAGGAATCACTTACCTGTAGACTTGTAAGTCATGGCTGTGTGCCACAACTTCTAGGGTAATCACTTAATAACAAGAAAAAAAAAAAGGTATAACATCCCAATTAATAAAGAATATGGAATAATTTTTTTAAAGACTACAAATCCAAATAACACAAGAAGAGAAAAAAGAAATACTCAGGACCAAAAAAGCACGTTAAAACTATGGCAGATTTATTTTTAATCCAAATATATAATTATATTAAATGTAAATGTACTAGATTTCCCTAGTGGCTCAATGATAGTCTGCCTGCCAGTACAGGAGACACAGGTTCGATCCCTGATCCAGGGAAGATCCCACATGCTGCAGAGCAACTAAGCCCATGCGCCACAACTACTGGGTCTGTGCTCTAGAGGTCAGGAATCTCAAACTACTGATCCCATGTGCCACAAATACTAAAGCCCAAGCTCCTTTTAGCCTGTGCTCTGCAACAAGAGAAACCACTGCAATGAGAAACCCCCACCCTGCAACTAGAGATTAATCCCCACTTGCATCAACTACAGAAAAGCCCGTGCAGCAATGAAGACCTAGCACAGCCAAAAATAAATAAATAAAAAATTTTTTAAATGTAAATGTACTGTTCCAATTTTAAAAACAATTACCAGACTGGACAAACACAAAACCTAACTAGATGACTACTAAGACACATCTGAAACACAAGAATACAAAAACAATGAATGTAAAAAGACAGAGGGACATTCCTGACAGTCCCACAGTTAAGACTCTGCATCCAAGTATGGATGGCTAATAGACTCATGAAAAGGTGCCCAATATTAGGAAAATGCAAATCAAAGCTACAATGAGGCATCGTCTCATACCAGTCAGAATGGCCATCATCAAAAAGTCTAAATGCTAGACAGGGTGTGGAGAAAAGGGAACCCTCCTGCACTGTGGGTGGGAGTGCAAACTGATACAGCCATGGAGATTCTTTAAAAAAAAAAACTAGGAAAAAAAAACTACCATATGACCCAGCAATCGCACTGCTGCGTATATACCCTCAGAAAACCATAACTGAAAAGACACATGTACCCTAATGTTCACTGCAGCACTATTTACAATAGCTAGGACACAGAAGCAACCTATATGTCCACTGGCAGATGANAAAAAAAAAACTAGGAAAAAAAAACTACCATATGACCCAGCAATCGCACTGCTGCGTATATACCCTCAGAAAACCATAACTGAAAAGACACATGTACCCTAATGTTCACTGCAGCACTATTTACAATAGCTAGGACACAGAAGCAACCTAAATGTCCACTGGCAGATGAATGGATAAAGAAGTTGTGGTACACATACAAAGGACTATTAGCTATTTAAAGGAACGCATTTGAGTCAGTTTTAAGAAAGTGGATGAACCTAGAGCCTATTACACAGAATGAGTAAGTCAGAAAGAAACAAGCATCATATATTAACATATATACATGGAATCTAGAAAGGTGGAACTGATGATCCTATTTGCAGGGCAGCTTCCCAGGTGATGCTGCTGGTAAAGAACCTCCCTGCCAATGCAGGAAATATGAGGCAGGTTCGATCCTGGTTGGTGAAGATCCCCTGGAGTAGGAAATGGCAACCAACCTCTCCAGTATTCCCGCCTGGATAATCCCACGGACAGAGGTGCCTTGTGGGCTATAGTCCATAGGGTAGCAAAGAGTAGGACATGACTGAAGCGACTTAGCACACAAAGGAGATGCAGATATGAAGAACAGACTTTTGGTAATAATGGGGGAGGGAGAGGGCAGGATGACTTGAGTAGTATTGAAACACATACATTGTTGTTGCACAGTTGCTAGGTCATGTCCCAGTCCGAATCTTTGTGACCCCACGGACTGTAGCGTGTCAGGCTTCCCTGTCCTTCACTATCTCCTGGAGTTGGCTCAAACTCCTGTCCATTGAGTCAGTGACGCTATCCAACCATCTCATCCTCTGCTGCCCTCTTCTCCTCCTACTCTCAATTTTTCCCAGCATCAGGGTCTTTGCCAATGAGTTGACTCTTTGCATCAGGTGGCCAAAGTATTGGAGCTTCAGTTTCAGCATCAGTCCTTCCAATGAATCAGGGTTGATTTCCTTTAGGACTGACTGGTTTGAGCTCCTTGCTGTCCAAGGGACTCAAGAGTCTTCTCCAGCACCATGGTTAGAAAGCATCAATTCTTCCATACTCAGCTTTCTTTATGGTCAAACTCTCACATCCACAAATGACCACTGGAAAAACCATAGCTTTGACTACACGGACCTCTGTCGGCAAAGTGGTGTCTCTGCTTTTGAATAGGCTGTCTAGCTTCGTCACAGCTTTCCTTCCAAGGAGCAAGCGCCTTTTCATTTCATGGCTGCAGACACTGTCCGTAGTGATTTTGGAGCCCAAGAAAATAAAATCTGCCTCAGTTTCCACTTTTTCTCCTTCTATTTGTCATGAAGTGATGGGACCAGATGCCA
>SJYX01003249.1:0-77792 GCA_006410675.1 Oreotragus oreotragus
TAGCAGGTAGATATGATGATCTCTCTGCCTTGCTTGCAAATGTTCTGTGATATTAACTTCATTTTAACTTTCATTGTAAAAAGGCTGCCCTTTAAAATGGCACACACGGCCCTTATGATATGGTCCTAGGTTACAATTACAGCATCATCTCTTGGTCTGTATTTAAGTATTGATATATACAATTATATGAACTCCAATGTCTTTTCTAATTCTCACTTCTTATTTACATTAAAGAAGAAAAGTGAAAAGTGAAGTCGCTCAGTCGTGTCTGACTCTTTGCAACCCTGTGGACTGTAGCCCATCAGGCTCCTCCATCCATGGGATTCTCCAGGCAAGAATACTGGAGTGGGTTGCCATTTCCTTCTCCAGGGGATCTTCCCGACCCAGGGATTGAACCTAGGTCTCCCGCATTGGAGGCAGATGGTTTAACCTCTGAGCCACCAGGGAAGTGAAAGAAGAAAGCCACCCTGAAAAAAAAAAAAAAGAAACAGACCATTTTAACACACTTCAAGCAAGTACACTAAAGGGTGTGGCTGTAGTTAAAAATTCCACACATTGAATCTTCAGAACAAATTAAATGGAATCAATGGATAGCAAGTATTCACATGTGCTAGTTTGAGTCTGGGGCAGATGAGAAGAAACTTGATTTTAAGGATAAAGGGAATGAATTTTCATTGAATGTTTATTAAGATAGGCATTTTAACATATTTTAGCTGATTTAATTCCAAGAATGCAAAAAGATAAAAAGAAATCAATTCTTTACAGTATCTTTGAGGTGAGCATTAGAGGCTCTGGTACTGCATGCTGCTTTTAAAAATCACAAAATTTTAAACTTTGAACCTACCTTCTGCTTTACAGATAACTTAGAGTGTCAACAAGCAATTTCTAGGTACTTCCTGAGTATCAGAATTGTTCTGGGTGCTGGAATACACAGGTGAAGAAGACATATTAGGACCATATCATGGGACTCTTTTTGACTGGAGAGTATCATCAGCCAGAGTCTATAGAAGGTTACCAAGCACTGAAGTCTCTCTCCTTGAATAAATCAGGTTATTTGGGAGAAAAAAAGAAGTCTTAGGAAAAAACTTTAGCAGATCTGATTGTATCTTTCTGTTACTCATGAATGTTCAGTAAGTTTCCATTAACTACAGGATAAAACCTGTTTTTTAAAAAATAGCATACATGCATGGCCCGCTATGACTTGTTCTCTTTATGATTTACCAGTAGATCTTGGTTTTAGCAGACTTATCTCTAAGGAACCTTTCTTGTTCTGATATAATTTACTCATCAAATCACCTTTTCACTCAATATGATGAATGACTTTTGGATTGGGCTTTCCTGTCACCTAGGAGACAAGAATACACAGAAGAACAATATAAAAAAGATCTTCATGATCCAGATAACCATGATGGTGTGATCACTCACCTAGAGCCTAACATCCTGGAAAAGGAAGTCAAGCGGGCCTTAGGAAGCATCACTATGAACTTTCAAAGCTAGTGGAGGTGATGGAATTCCAGTCGAGCTATTTCAAATCCTAAAAGATGATGCTGTGAAAGTGCTACACTCAATATACCAGCACATTTGGAAAACTCAGCATGGCTACAGGACTGGAAAAGGTCAGTTTTCATTTCAATCCCAAAGAAAGGCAATGCTAAAGAATGTTCAAACTACCACATCATTACACTCATCTCACATGCTAGCAAAGTAATGCTCAAAATTCTCCAAGCCAGGCTTCAGCAGTACATGAATCGAGAACTTCCAGACATTCAAGCTGGATTTAGAAAAGGCAGAGGAACCAGCGATCACATTGGCAACATCTCTTGGATCATAGAAAAAGCAAGAGAGTTCTAGAAAAACATCTTCTGATTTATTGACTATGCCAAAGCCTTTGACTAAATTCTTAAAGAGATGGGAATAGCAGACCACCTGACCTGCCTCCTGGGAGATCTGTATGCAGGTCAGGAAGCAACAGTTAGAACTGGACATGGAACAACAGACTGGTTCCAAATAAGAAAAGGAGTACGTCAAGGCTGTATATCATCACCCTGCTTATTTAACTTCTATGCAGAATACATCATGAGAAACGCTGGGCTGGAAGAAGCACAAGCTGGAATCAAGATTGCAGGGAGAAATATCAATAACCTCAGATATGCAGATGACACCACCCTTATGGCACAAAGTGAAGAAGAACTAAAGAGCCTCTTGATGAAAGTAAAAAAGGATAGTGAAAAAGCTGGCTTAAAACTCAACAGTCCGATACCATCACTTTATGGCAAATAGATGGGGAAACTGTGACAGACTTTATTTTGGGGGGCTCCAAAATCACTGCAGATGGTGATTGCACCCATGAAATTAAAAGACGCTTGCTCCTTGGAAGAAAAGATATGAGGAACCTAGACAGCATATTAAAAAGCAGAGACATTACTTTGCCAACAAAGGTCCGTCTAGTCAAAGCTATGGTTTTTCCAGTAGTCATGTATGGATGTGAGAGTTGGACCATAAAGAAAGCTGACTGCCAAAGAACTGATGCTTTTATCTGTGGTGTTGGAGAAGACTCTTGAGAGTACCTTGTACTGCAAAGAGATCAAACCAGTCAATCTTAAAGGAAATCAGCCTTGAATATTCATTGGAAAGACTGATGCTGAAGCTGAAACTCAAACTTTGGCCACCTGATATAAAGAACCGACTTATTAGAAAAGATCCTGGTGCTGGGAAAGATTGAAGGCAGGAGGAGAAGGGGATGACAGAGGATGAGATGGTTGGACAGCATCACCAACTTGATGAACATGAGTCTGAGTAAGCTCTGGGAGTTGGTAATGGACAGGGAAGCCTAGCAGGCTGCAGTCCATGGAGTCCTGAAGAGTCGTACATGACTGAGTGACTGATCTGAACTGATAACCTAGGAAGATAATAGAGTATGAATATTGATCCACTGGGCAATNACTTGATGAACATGAGTCTGAGTAAGCTCTGGGAGTTGGTAATGGACAGGGAAGCCTAGCAGGCTGCAGTCCATGGAGTCCTGAAGAGTCGTACATGACTGAGTGACTGATCTGAACTGATAACCTAGGAAGATAATAGAGTATGAATATTGATCCACTGGGCAATTATATTTCTAATTACTTATGATGAAATAAGACTTTTGCTGTAAGTAATTTTCATCTGAGCTTGGGTGAAACTGAGCTCCCAGAACTTCCGAATTGGAGACTTAACCACAAGCATGAGGTCTTTCTTGCAAGTATCAGATGTAAGTCCTTAGAGTATTTATATAGAGCAGTTAGATATTTACCATTTAATTTCTTATTAAATGGATGATTCAATGGAAAGGACACATAACTGTTATTCTAGGACTGCCTGTGACTTCCTGTGTGACCTTGGCCACTAGTGAAGTCTCTTATACCTTAACTTCCCTCATTTTTCACATAGAAATACCTGTGTTATATGTGTTTTATTGTAATGATAAACATGAGTATAGTTGCCAGAGGTTTCCTTCAACAAGTATGTAGGCATTATAAGGAATACAAATGTTAAGTATTTGTACTCAAGTTTATAACTTGTTAGAGTCAGACTCATAAAAGTAATGTGTAGGGATTCAGAGAACAGAGGAATCTCATTCAGTGGCTTGGTGGGGTGGTGCTGATGAAGATGATTTAATAAAGGAGGTAGAAGTTGAACGGATCTTGAGTAATAGGAAAAGTGGTACAAGAGAGTTATCTGGAAGGGATAAGTGCAGAGAGGCACTGGGTTTCTGAGTCTGGCCCCCACCTTTGTTTTCAGAATCATTATTTCCTGCCCACTCCAGACAAAACAATGTTCTCAGGATCGCAGATATGTGTCCAGCACATAAGCAAACTTTCAGGGTTTAGGGTCTACCTCTTCCATTAAAACTTTACCCAAGTGGGATTTATTATGCACTCCTCTGTATTAGTCCAGCTCTTGATAAGACCTGTTGCCTTTATTGTAGCGCAATAGTGAACTTCCTTGCTCAGTGGTGAACTTTTGGAGACAGGAATCTGGTTTGGCTCTGTATAACTCTTAGTGTTTTGCTCTTATTAAGTAATCGGGAAATTTTATTCAATTGAACTTGCTCCAGGGACCTTGATATCACTTACCAAAGAGAAGGACATGTTAGTATCATCTTAATGTCTCTACAGGTTTTAAATTTGGGATCTGCTATTTTCCTTACATTATCTCTGTGAAGTAGCTATTTTGTCGTTGAAAATTTACATATAAAGAAACTCAGAGTGTATTTGGCTAAAATCAAACAACTGACAAGTGTTGAAGCTAGGTAGAGTTCTTTTAACTTGAAATGGTTACCCACTCCAGTATTCTTGCTGGAGAATTTCATGGACAGAAGAGTCTGGCAGGTTGCAGTCTGTGAGATTGCGGAGTAGGACTGAGTGAGTAACACAGGCCTGGGCACCTTGGCATGAAATGGGGCGTGGGGGTAAAATGTATTAATATTTAATTATCAGAGCTCTGGTTTTCTCATTTATAAATGGGACCTCATGGGATTGTTATAATTTTTTTGCTGGGGGGCTGTGCCACTTGTGGGATCCTAGTTCCCTGACCGGGGATCACACCTGAATCCCTTGCACTGGACGCTCAGAGTTCTAATCATTCATCAGCAGAGAGAATTCTCTAAGAATTGAATGGAAAAACATATGAAATCTCTAGCTCATTGACTAGCACTTAGTGGTCTCATCAAACTTCAGATTCATATACATATAAACAAATAAGAAGTAACTAGTTTTGGAGTGCAAAGAAGATGGATCCTGCAGAGAGGAAGGCCCCCTCTGTAAACTTTTATAGGTTCCAGCCTCTGAGTCACATCATGAGAAATTTTATTAGGCAATATCCCAGGTGGCTCAGTGGTAAAGAATGTGCCTGCCAATGCAGGAGATGGCAGTCCATCTCTGGGTGGGGGAAGATCCCCTGGAGAAGGAAATGGCCACTCACTCCAGTATTCTTGCCTGGGAAATCTCATGGACAGAGAGCCTGGTGGGGTTCACGGGGTCACAGGATAGATCGACACGACTTAGCAAATAAATGACATCTTGTAAAGACTTAAGATTTTTCACCTTCCCTCAGGTCCACCCTATCACATCCTTTTCCTGCCTTAGCATGTGTCACCTGCAAGGACTATAGTTGTGTGATTTGTCCAGCTTTGAGGTTAGAGGTTGGTTGAATATCTCCAAGGCTGAGACTTTAAAAAAATTAGGACCTGGGCTTCCCAAATGGTTCAGCGGGTAAAGAATCCACCTGCCATGCAGGAGACACAGGAGACGCCGGTTCAGTCCCTCCGTAGGTAAGATCCTCTGGAGGAGGAAATGGCAACCCATTTCAGGATTCTTGCCTGAAAAATCCCATGGACAGAGGAGCCTGGCGGGCTACAGTCCAAAGTGTTGCAAAGAGTCGGACACGACTAAAAAAATTAACCAAACCATAAATCCTTTCCTATCGGGACTTTAAATAACTACATGGAGGCACCTATATTAAAAGCAAAAGGGGGAGGAGGCTCAGGGAAGGTAGTTGATTCCAAACCCATGTAAAACTAAATAAGTGATTTCTAAAATCTTTTTTCAGGCGGCGCGCGGAGCCGGTGGGTACTCTTGAGATTTCTTTTGGGCTCCTAACTCCAGAAACTGGCTGCATTGTAAAAGAAAAGGATTCCAGCTTTGGTGGACTGGTGGCAAAGGTGAATAGACGGGGAATGGTGGGGGAGACCCAGAGGATTCGATTCCTCTGTCTGCCTACTCGCTGGTGGTCAGAAGCTCGGGCTAACCGCCAAGGGTCCGCGGCGGCCGGGGCCGGGCCAGGTCAGTACACAGGCCGGAGGGTGCATGTCCAAGGCCGGGGTTTCCGACCCCTGGGGGTTGGCTTTCGGGCCCTCTTCACGCTTGGGGGCCTCCGCGGGGAGGTCGACAGCCCAGGAACCAGACCTAAGCAGGGCGGTGGTGCCCGCGACCCCGGCCTCCGCAAGCAAATAGAGGTCGTCCCGCCGCTCTCCCGTGGGGCCCCGGCAGGGCGCTAGACTTGGCGACCCCCGCTCGGGCGCCCCGCCCCGCCAGCCCGCGGTGACTTCAACCCTCCCCCAACGCTAGAGGGGCCCCGCCCCCTCCTCGCGGGCTAACGAGTGTCCTCGCGCGCTCGCCCCTTCCCACAGCGTGAGTGTGAGTGAGCTATCCTCCCACCTCGGCCCCTCCACCATTGTTTCCCGTCTCCACCACAAGCCCGAGTGTAGCACTTCTCCCATTGGTGTTTACTACCTCCCGCCCCGGTTTAACCAGTGCCCTGGGGCCCCTAGAACGAAAGGAAGGGGCACCCCCAAACCCTTTCCTCCGCGCCTCCTACCCAGGGTCTCCTGGGCGTTTGTTCCCTACCCCCGCCCGGGTCGGGACTCCATTCAGGGCTCTGTCCCTCTCTCCCCTCCCCCCTCCCCTGGCTCCCTTTCTCCCTCGGCCCCCTCCCCTCAGCGGGTCCTCCTCTTTCTCTCCCCCTCTCTCCTCCCCCTCCCCATCCCTTCCCCCCCACAATGCAGTTCGCGGCGCGGCGGACATGGCGGTGGAGCCCTGAGCTCGTCGTGTCCTGGCCTCCAGCGGCGGCGGCGGTGACGGCGGCAGCGGGAGGCGGAGGGGGAGCGGGAGCCACTGAGATGAGGAGGCGCCGCGCGCGCCTGTAGCTCGCGGGCCTCGCAGGTACGGAGGTTCCGGCCGCGGCATAGCACCCGGCGCCCGAGGGGGTGTGCTCGAGGCAGGCCGGGCGGCCCCCTCTTCGCCCTCAGGTGCCGCGCCTCGCAGGTGTCGCGGTCCCGGCCCGAGCGCGTATCAGCCGCCCTCTTGGGGCCTGACACTTCTTTCTTTGCTGGATTGGGCATCGGGTGTCCCAGGGGAAGGCGGAGATGAGGGAGGTAGGGGCGGCGGCCTGGGCTTCCTGAGCAGGGCACCGGGGCGCTTTGGGACCGAACTCCACGGTGAGGTTGCGGCTCTCGGCCCCGAGCCGAAACCTGTAGACCCAGGCGGCGGATTTTGAGTTAACGGGATAGGAGTGAATATTCTCTGGGGTCCAGTAGGATTCCTTGTCCTGTGCGCCTTTTCTTTCACCCTGGCTTTGATATAGACTACGCATATAACTTATAGACACACACACGCATATAATACATAATAAATATTTATTCCGGGATCGCCCTTGTCGGGAGGAGAGAAGGCAGAGGTATCTGTGAGGATTTCGTTTCTTGCTCGCCCGCCTTCTCTCTCCCCCGCCCCCCAGTCGAATGGTGATAATCAACGCTTTTGACGTGGGAAACTGTGAGATTCGTATTTGTAAACAGACAGCACTCGCCAAGTGTGTTGTACGCCTCCGCGAGAGGTTTCAGGTCCTTTTGGTATCTGGATTGCAAAAGAATGAGATATTTAGACCTGAAAGAAAGACCTCATCGGGATTTCAAGTCGTATGTGGATGCGATGAATTACTGTTATTTTAACAACATTGATTAAATTTTTTTTAGATGATCAACTTTTTAATCAAATGAATTTTGTACCTTGCGCGAGATCTTAGTTTCGGTGTACCATGTTTCTTCGTTTTGATATATTTTTAATACAAAAGTAGTTCCTTGTACATTTGACGTTCTACTCCCTTTGTGATCTTCTTAGTGTCCAGAAATGCAATTCGAATTTTGTATTGTTGGTATGCATTGAGTAATTAACTGGAATGGATCAGGTTACCTTTTGTTTCCAAAGATCGGCGCTTCCCCCCACCCCCCCGCCCCCAACAAGTCTTGTAGTCCCGAAATGTGTAACTCTGGGTGAAACAGAACATACACTGTTTCTGTTTTAAAGTGATGAGAAATATTAGTTATTAAAGTTGGGTAATCCCACCTGGATATGATAATTTAGAGAGAATGATATATCAGGGTGGTGAATTGTGGGATAGTTAAAAAAAATTTTTTTTTGGGGTTACTATCAGTCAGCATGTTCTGTATGTGAGTAAAACGTACGCTCAAATTTTCTTTAGGCTCAGAACCCTTGTATATATGTCTGCTTAGAAATTGTTGCACTACACTGCATCCTAGTATTGATTAGTCACAACTTGTAAAATTATGAAATATTGATTCATTTAGAAAACTGCTTAAGACAATGAATTTACTAGTATCTAGTGTACTATGATCCTTTTATAAACAGATTTTAGAGTGCATCTTAAAAACCGTATACTTTGGGGCAGATAAGAATTTTAAGTTGTTTTAGGCTTTAAAAAGATGATATTTAATGAAAAAAGAAAGCTTCCTTGAAATAATACAGAAAAGGAAGTGAAAAGTTTTAACGTTTAATGTTTTAAGTCTAGCAAAATCGAAATACAAAAAAGAAATTAAAATGTGTTCATTGCCCTAGGTTGTTAGTGACAGATAAACTAACAAGATGTTATCATGCACGTAAGTTTAGTTCAGTATTGTAAATTACTAACATTACATTTAATTTTAATTAATGTAACTGGAACAGAACAGTGTCTATATTATAATTTTAGACCTTTTTAAATAAAAATTTATATTTGTAATCATAAATGTCTCTGATTAATAAAAAGCTGTTTAAAGAGAATTTTTTTTAGTTTTGAGTAATGGCACCCCACTCCAGTACTCTTGCCTGGAAAATCCCATGGACGGAGGAGCCTGGTGGGCTGCAGTCCATGGGGTTGCTCAGAGTTGGACACAACTCAGTGACTTCACTTTCACTCTTCACTTTCATGGATTGGGGAAGGAAATGGCAACCCACTCCAGTGTTCTTGCCTGGAGAATCCTAGGGATGGCGGAGCCTGGTGGGCTGCTGTCTATGGGGTCGCACAGAGTTGGACACAACTGAAGCAACTTAGCAGCAGCAGCAGAGTCATTTTAGTAACAGTAATTGGAGAACTTTTTGACCTCAAAGTTAACCTTGACATGCATAATAAGCAGGATTAATTATGTTGTATTCTTTATATAATGTCAAATCAGGATCTTTGGGTAGGAAAGGTTATGAATTTTATTTCTGCAGCAAGTTTCTGGTGTCAGAAAAGCTATAAATAAGACTTACCTATGAATGCTGATGTCAATAAATTTTATCCTTTTTTTAAAAAAAAGACCATTTTGATAAAAACAAATTCAGTGAGATGTATTACTTCCTATTGTAAACTGCAAATGGTTGAATTAAGTTGTTACTGCAGATAGAAATATGTTCTAAAAAAGAACAATTCTAGAAAGACGAACAGGCAAGGGGAAGGGATATTGTAGTAAAGCAGGATATGTAGACTTTTTCTCGTCTTAATGTTCGAGGAATTAAGATTGCTTTTGCTGAACTAAGTAAATTTGAATTTTTTTACACTAAACTAAGTTTATACCTGTTTTATTTCAGGCATTGTGCTAGACATGTCCATGTATTATTTTTATTTGTTCTATGTAACACCCCTATGAAACCTGTTTTCTAAATGAAGAATCTCTGACTCAGATGTTGGTTAATTTGCTTAAGATCATAGAGTTAGAAAGATTGAAAGCAGCTCTGCGTACTTTTCTTATATGCCATGTTGCTTCTCAGATGTATCAAGTGTTCTCCCAGTTTTATAGGAGGAACTGCCTCAGGTTGCTCATTCATTCATTATTTAATCATCAAACATTTGCATTTGTACTTTATGCTAGACATTGCTATATTTTAGAGGTATAAACTTATTGAAGACAGTCTCTTGCTTCAGGGAATTCAGTCATATAATCAGTTCAGTCGCTCAGTCATGTCCGATTCTTTGCAACCCCATGGACTGCAGCACGCCAGGCTTCCCTGTTGATCACAGCTCCTGGAGCTTGCTCAAACTCATGTCCACCGAGTCGGAGATGGCATCCAACCATCTCATCCTCTGCCGTCCCCTTCTCCTGCCTTCACTCTTTCCTGGCATCAGGGTCTTTTCTAATGAGTCAGTTCTTTCCATCTGGTGGCCAGAGTATTGGAGTTGCCGCATCAGTCCTTCCAATGAACGTTCAGGACTCATTTCCTTTAGGATTGATTGGTTTGATCTCCTTGCTGTCCAAGAGTCTTCTCCAACACCACAGTTCAAAAGCATCAGTTCTTTGGCACTCAGGCTTCCCTGGTGGCTCAGAGGTTAAAGCGTCTGCCTCCAATGCGGGAGACCTGGGTTCGATCCCTGGTTCGGGAAGATCCCCTGGAGAAGGAAATGGCAATCCACTCCAGTATTCTTGCCTGGAGAATCCCATGGACGGAGAAGCCTAGTAGGTTACAGTCCACGGGGTCGCAAAGAGTCGGACACGACTGAGCGACCTCACCTCACCTCAACTTTCTTTATAGTCCAACTCTCACATCCATACATGACTACTGGAAAAACCATAGCTTTGACTAGATGGACCTTTGTTACAAAGTAATGTCTCTGCTTTTTAATATGCTGTCTAGGTTGGTCATAGCTTTTCTTTCAAGGAGCAAGCGTCTTTTAATTTCATGGCTGCAGTCACCATCTGCAGTGATTTGGAGCTCCCCAAAATAAAGTCTGTCACTGTTTCTGCTGTTTCCCCACCTATTTGCCATGAAGTGATGGGACCAGGTGCCATGATTTTTGTTTTTTGGGTGTTGAATTTTACGCCAGCTTTTTCACTCTCCTCTTTCACTTTCATCAAGAGGCTCTTTAGCTCCTCTTAGCTTTCTGCCATAAGGGTGGTATTGTCTGCATATCTGAATTTATTGATATTTCTCCTGCCAATCTTGATTCCAGCTTGTGCTTCAAACAGCCCGGCATTTTGCTCAATGTACTCTCCATATAAAGTAAATAAGCAGGGTGACAATATTACAGCCTTGACATACTCCTTTCCTAATTTTGAACCAGTCTAGTGTTCCATGTCCGGTTCTAATTGTTGCTTCTGGCTGCTGCTGCTAAGTCGCTTCAGTCGTGTCCGACTCTGTGCAACCCCATAGATAGCAGCCCGCCAGGCTCTCCCATCCCTGGGATTCTCCAGGCAAAAACACTGGAGTGGGTGCTTCATGACCTGCATACAGATTTCTCAAGAGGCAGACACACAATAGTCTGGTAGTTTTAAATGGGTATTTGATTTATAATGATAATAAGTAACTTATTGCATAGTTACTATTTGTTAATTTCTTTCCAAAGATCTTAGGCTTTAACTCAGGCCTCACAACAGCTTATAAATTATCAGCATTTATAGGTGAGGAAAGTAGCCGCAGAAAGACTAAATAGCTTGGATAAGATCTAGTTTGCTGCTGAGCCAGGAATTGAACTCTGGATGTCTAAGTCTAGAGTTAGAGCTCTTAACCACTATGCTGTGTTGTAGTATGCAGAGAGTGTTAAATTCAAAATAGTCACATAGGTTGTAAAAAACTCTTTTAAGAACATAGAATATGAATTATACATGACAATGAAATTTAATTGCATTTTGTTAGTCTTAGCTGTACATTGTAGTTTAAATAATTTAATTATCTTTAAAATTGATTGGTCATTAACTATTTAAGCTCAATCTTGTGCTGAGTGTTAGGTTTAGTCAGTGATATTCAAACTATGCGTGGGGAATCTTTTTGGGGTTTCTGAGTCATAATTGTTTTCATAGTAATGTTAAGAAGATATTTCCCTTCTCTCTTTTCATTTTCTCACCTGGAATGTAGAATGATAGATACGCATGAAAACATTGCTTTGATGTGTGATCGTGGTTTTTTTTTTTTTTTGCTTTTGCTTTGAGATACAATTTTCAGTACTGTAAAACTCACCCTTTTAAAGCATGTAGTTCAGGGACTTCCCTAGTGGTCTAGCAGTTAAGATTTCATGCTTCCAATGTAGGGAACACGGGTTTGACTCCTGGTTGGGGAACTAAGATCCTGCATTCCACGAGGTGTGGCCAAAAAAAAAAAAGCATGCAGTTTTCAGTGTATGTTCATAAGCTTTTGTAACCATCACCATTATTTAATTCCAGAACATGTTCATCTTCCTCCAAGAAACCCTGTGCCCTTTAGCAATCACCCTGCATTCCCCCCCACCTCCACCCCCTCAAGCTTTTGGCAACCACTGAACAGCTTTTCTGTTTTGGAATTGCCTACTTTGGACGTTTCATATTACTTTGGACGTTTCATATAAGTAGAATCATATAGCATGTATAATCATATGTTAGTAATATAATCATATAACAGGCTTTTTGTGCCTGGTTTCTTTCACTGAAGCATAATGTTTTCAAGATTCATCCATAATATATCGTGCATTAGCACTTCAGTCCTTTTTATGGTTGAATAATACTACATTGTATGGAATGTATTCTATGGAGATACCACATTTTGTTTATCCATTCATCATTTGATAGACATTTGGGTTTTTCCCACTTTTTGGCTGTTACAAATATTGTTGCTTTGAACTTTCATGTATAAGTTTTTGTGTGGATATGTTTTCATTTCTCTTGGATATATACCCAGGAGTGAAATCGCTGAGGGTTTTGATAACATTTATGTTTAACTTTATGGAGGACCTGCCTGACTATATTCCTGAGAGGCTTCACTATTTTACATTTTCACTAGTAATATATGAGGGTTCTAATTTCTACCCATCCTCACCAACACTTGTTATTGTCCATCTTTTACATTCTAGCTATCTAACTGGTGAAGTGGTATCTCATTGTGGTTTTGATTTGTAGTTCCTTAATGACTAAAGATGTTGAGCATCTCTTCATATGTCTGTTGGCTTTTTGTATATTTTATTGGGAGAAATGTCTATTTAAATTCTTTGCTTATTTAAAAAATTGGATTATTTGTCTTATTGTTATAAGAGTTCTTTATATATTCTGGATATTAGATCGTTGTTAGCTAAATGATATGAAGCAAAAAATGTTCTCCCCTTTTGTGAATTGTCCATTTTCTTTTTCAAATGTAAGAATTGTGGCAAAATATGCATAAAAGTTACCATTTTAATCATTATTAAGTGTATATTCAGTGATACTAGGTACATTCACAGTGTTGCACAAATCACCACCACCATCCATGTTCAGAACTTTTTCCTTTTTCCTGTTCTGTGCCCAGTAAGCAATAACTCCTTATTCCCTCTTCCCCTCAACCCCTAGCAGCCATCATTATACTTTCTGTTTCTATGACTTTGACTACTGTATGTAATTAGAATCATATAAAACCTGTCCTTTTGTAACTTGTTTACTTCATTTAGCAGTGTCTTCAAGGTTCTCCTGTGCTGTAGTATGTGTCAGAATTTCCTTCCTTTTTAAGGCTGAATAATTATCTATTGTATTTATGTATATACCATATTTT
Source organism: Oreotragus oreotragus (assembly GCA_006410675.1). Classification (NCBI taxonomy): domain Eukaryota; kingdom Metazoa; phylum Chordata; class Mammalia; order Artiodactyla; family Bovidae; genus Oreotragus; species Oreotragus oreotragus. Next base: position 13,275 of record SJYX01003249.1, read on the forward strand.
GTTTTCCCAGTTATCTGTTGATAGACACTTTGGTTGCTTCTGCCTTTTGGCTTTTGTGAATAATGCTGCTGTGAATATGGGCATACAAATATCTGTTTGGTTCCCTGCTTTCTGTTCTTTGGAAATATACCTAAAAGTGGAATTGCTGGATCATGTGGTAAATCTTTGTTTAATTTTTTGAGGAATTGCCATTTGTTCATTTTCTGGAGTGTGTTTTTTCAAGCACCCAAGTTTTAGGTTTTGATACAGTTATATTTATTTTTTCTTGTGCTTCCGGAGTCATATCTAAGATAAGCCAAGATTACAAAAATTTACACTTATGTTTTCTTCTGACAGTTTTGTAGTTTTAGCTTTTACATTTAGTTCTTTGACCCATTTTTAGATAATTTTATATGTGCTGTGAGGTAGAGGTCCAACTTCATTCTTTTTCATGCGGCTGTCCAGTTGTCCCGGCATCATTTATTGGCAAGACTGTTATTTCCCTTGTTGAATGGTCTTGGCATCATTGTTGAAATCAGTTGACCATAAATGTCTCTGTTTACTTCTGGATTCTCAATTGATTCTGGAGTCTCCATTGATTTGTATATCTGGCAGTAGCACCCACCCAGTCTTAATTACTGTAGCTTTGTAGAAAGTTTGAAGTTGGAAAATTGAAGTTGAAGTTGTGAGTTCTCCAACTTTACTTTTCTTTTTCAATAGTTATGGCTTTTCTTAGTCCTTTGCATTTCCGTGTGAATTTTAGGATCTGTTTGTCAATTTTTGAAGAAAACCTTGTATTTCTTTTGTTAAATTTATTCCTGAATATTTTATTCTTTTTGAAGCAATTGTAAATGGAATTTTGGACTCGACATTGCTAGTATATAGAAATACAATTGATTTTTGTGTGTTGATCTTGGATAGCACCCTTGCTAGGCTTATTTATAGCTCTAATTACTTTTTTGTAGATTCCTTAGGACTTTATATATGAGATCATGTCATCTGCAAATATAGATCGCTTTACTTCTTCCTTTCTATTCTGGATGCCTTTTAATTTCTTTTTCTTCCCTAATTGCCCTGGCTAGTACAATATTTAATAGAAGTGAAGACAGTAGGGAATTTCCTGCTGGTACAGTAGATAGGACTTGGTGTTTTTACTTCCACAGACCAGGTTTAACCCCTAATTGGGGAATTAAGATCCCACAAGCTGCACAGCCTAAATAAATAAATAACATTAAAACAAAGTGAAGACAACAGACATCTTTGTTTTGTTTCTGTTCTTAGAGGAGAAAACATTTAGTCCTTCACCGTTAAGTGTGATGTCACGTGGCTTTTCTGTCAGATTGACGAAAGTTTCTTTCCATTCCTAATTTGTTGAGTTTTTTTTAATTATAAAAGGACATTAGATTTTCTCAAATGCTTTTTTTGTGTCAGTTAAAACAACTGTATGGTTTTTGTCTTTTATTAATATGGTGCATTACATTGATTGGTTTTCATATTGAACTAAACTTGTATTCCTAGGTTAGAATACGCTTTATCCTGGTATATAACCTTTCATTGCTGGATTTGGTTTGCTAGAATTTGTTGAGGATTTTGCATCTATTTTCTTAAGAGACATTGGTGTATAGTTGTCTTGTAATTTCTGGATTTGGTACTAGGGTAATACTGGCCTTGTAGAATAAGTTAACAGTGTATTCTTGTATTTCAAAAATTTCTTAGTTTTAATATCTAATGATGTAAATATCAATAGCTAAATACACAAAAACAAAAATTCTTTGGATTCTTGGTAATTTTTTGAAGCATAAATGGCATCCTGAGGTCAAAAAGTTTGAGAACTGCTGGTTTAGGCTAAAGACATACCCTAGTACCCAGCAATGAACCAAAAAATATGTCTCTTCTTTCTTCTCATAAACCAATCCCATTTGTGTCATTTTACTCAAGTCATACACTCAAAGTGTCTCAAGAAATAAAGTGAAAACACTACCAGACTGTGTTAACTTTACAGATTTGAAAAGATAAATGAATGGGCATATTAGTCATATATATGTTAGCTAATGCTGTATCTTCAAAACAAATCTTTTTTTAAACTGAAAAATTTGTAAGAGCTGCTGTACTTTTATAGCCACTTATGGTATTGTTATGAATGTCTTGTATTCTGTCATACAGGTAAAAAATGGCTAGTTTGTGTTTGTAAATTGTATTTATGCTTTCTGTGATAGTACCAGTTTTAAACCAATGATTCTCGCTCTATGAGAGGTACACTTCCTTAGGAAGGTATTTCATAATTGCTTTGGAAGATCTTTTAAACCACTCAGAGCTAGCCTTTCCTATCTCCCATTCTTGTGTTCCTCTTTCTTCTATTGGACATGTATTCTATTTCTTGGATGTGTTAGAAAAAAAAACTAGGAACCATTATTCTATTATTCTCTGTTCATTTCCAAGGCAAACCATTCAATATCACAGTTATCCAAGTCTATGCCCCAACCAGTAATGCTGAAGAAGCTGAAGTTGAACGGTTTTATGAAGACCTATAAGACCTTTTAGAACTAACACCCCCAAAAGATGTCCTTTTCATTATAGGGGACTGGAATGCAAAAGTAGGAAGTCAAGAAACACCTGGAATAACAGGCAAATTTGGCCTTGGAATGCGGAATGAAGCAGGGCAAAGACTAATAGAGTTTTGCCAAGAAAATGCACTGGTCATAGCAAACACCCTCTTCCAGCAACACAAGAGAAGACTCTACACATGGACATCACCAGATGGTCAACACCGAAATCAGATTGATTATATTCTTTGCAGCCAAAGATGGAGAAGCTCTATACAGTCAACAAAAACAAGACCAGGAGCTGACTGTGGCTCAGATCATGAACTCCTTATTTCCAAATTCAGACTTAAATTGAAGAAAGTAGGGAAAACCGCTAGACCATTCAGGTATGACCTAAATCAAATCCCTTATGATTATACAGTGGAAGTGAGAAATAGATTTAAGGGCCTAGATCTGATAGACAGAGTTCCTGATGAACTATGGAATGAGGTTCGTGACATTGTACAGGAGACAGGGATCAAGACCATCCCCATGGAAAAGAAATGCAAAAAAGCAAAATGGCTGTCTGGAGAAGCCTTACAAATAGCACTGAAAAGAAGAGAGGCGAAAAGCAAAGGAGAAAAGAAAAGATATAAGCATCTGAATGCAGAGTTCCAAAGAATAGCAAGAAGAGATAAGAAAGCCTTCTTCAGCAATCAATGCAAAGAGATAGAGGAAAACAACAGAATGGGAAAGACTAGAGATCTCTTCAAGAGAATTGGAGATACCAAGGGAACATTTCATGCAAAGATGGGCTCGATAAAGGATAGAAATGGTATGGACCTAACAGAAGCAGAAGATATTAAGAAGAGGTGGCAAGAATACACAGAAGAACTGTACAGAAAAGATCTTCACGACCCAGATAATCATGAGGATGTGATCACTAATCTAGAGCCAGACATCTTGGAATGTGAAGTCAAGTGGGCCTTAGAAAGCATCACTAAGAACAAAGCTAGTGGAGGTGATGGAATTCCCGTTGAGCTGTTTCAAATCCTGGAAGATGATGCTGTGAAAGTGCTGCACTCAATATGCCAGCAAATTTGGAAAACTCAGCAGTGGCCACAGGACTGGAAAAGGTCAGTTTTCATTCCAATTCCAAAGAAAGGCAATGCCAAAGAATGCTCAAACTACCGCACAATTGCACTCATCTCACACGCTAGTAAAGTAATGCTCAAAATTCTCCAAGCCAGGCTTCAGCAATATGTGAACCGTGAACTCCCTGATGTTCAAGCTGGTTTTAGAACAGGCAGAGGAACCAGAGATCAAATTGCCAACATCCGCTGGATCATGGAAAAAGCAAGAGAGTTCCAGAAAAACATCTATTTCTGCTTTATTGACTATGCCAAAGCCTTTGACTGTGTGGATCACAATAAACTGTGGAAAATTCTGAAAGAGATGGGAATACCAGACCACCTAACCTGCCTCTTGAGAAATCTGTATGCAGGTCAGGAAGCAACAGTTAGAACTGGACATGGAACAACAGACTGGTTCCAAATAGGAAAAGGAGTACGTCAAGGCTGTATATTGTCTCCCTGCTTATTTAACTTATATGCAGAGTACATCATGAGAAACGCTGGACTGGAAGAAACACAAGCTGGAATCAAGATTGCCGGGAGAAATATCAATAACCTCAGATATGCTGATGACACCACCCTTATGGCAGAAAGTGAGGAGGAGCTAAAAAGCCTCTTGATGAAAGTGAAGGAGGAGAGCGAAAAAGTTGGCTTAAAGCTCAACATTCAGAAAATGAAGATCATGGCATCTGGTCCCATCACTTCATGGGAAATAGATGGGGAAACAGTGGAAACAGTGTCAGCCTTTATTTTTTTGGGCTCCAAAATCACTGCAGATGGTGACTGCAGCCATGACATTAAAAGATGCGTACTCCTTGGAAGAAAAGTTATGACCAACCTAGATAGTATATTCAAAAGCAGAAACATTACTTTGCCGACTAAGGTCCGTCTAGTCAAGGCTGTGGTTTTTCCTGTCGTCATGTATGGATGTGAGAGTTGGACTGTAAAGAAAGCTGAGCGCCGAAGAATTGATGCTTTTGAACTGTGGTGTTGGAGAAGACTCTTGAGAGTCCCTTGGACTGCAAGGAGATCCAACCGGTCCATTCTGAAGGAGATCAGCCCTGGGATTTCTTTAGAAGGAATGATGCTAAAGCTGAAACTCCAGTACTTTGGCCATCTCATGCGAAGAGTTGACTCATTGGAAAAGACTGATGCTGGGAGGGATTGGGGGCAGGAGGAGAAGGGGACGACGGAGGATGAGATGGCTGGATGGCATCACGGACTCGATGGACGTAAGTCTGAGTGAACTCCGGGAGATGGTGATGAACAGGGAGGCCTGGTGTGCTGTGATTCATGGGGTCGCAAAGAGTCGGACATGACTGAGCGACTGAACTAAACTTGGAAGGTCTTTTAAACCACTCACAGCTAGCCTTTCCCATCTCCCATTCTTGTGTTCCTCTTTCTTCTATTGGACATGTATTCTATTTCTTGGATGTGTTAAAAAACAAAACAAAACTGGGAACCATTATTCTAAATCCTCTAAGGAGGTGTGTAGCTTGTTTTCCTCACACCTGCTTCCTTAAAGCCAGAAAACCAGACCCATGTTTTTCTAATTAGTGTCTGTTTATTCTTCTATCTTCCTCTACAGCTTCTCTTCTTTTAAGACTGGTACCCTACTGGCTGTTTCTTACCTGACTTTGTCATTTCAATCTAGGAACTTCTGTGTCACTCCTCTGTATTCACTGATATATCGTTGGTATAATTCTTCATAGCATATCAGGCAGTTGGAAGCATAACATTGAAGGTTACTTAACATCTTAAGTTTATTTTTCCTTAATTTCTGTATTCCAGTTGTATTCAACTTTCTTTGACACGGCTACTCATATGGTTCAGAAATGGTTCTACTTCTGACCAAAATCTCCATAATAATCTGTGTACATCTTTCTCACTTCTTTAGTTTTCTCATCTATCCCTAATCTTTTTGTATAACCTCTTTTGAGTTTTATCCCTTCCACTCACCAGTATCATCACTGTTGTGTGCAGTTCAGTTCAGTCACTCAGTCATGTCTGACTTTTTGTGACCACATGGAGTGCAGCATGCCAGGCTTTCCTGTCCATCACCATCTCCCGGAGCTTAACTCAAACTCATGTCCATCGAGTTGGTGATGCCATCCAATACCCTATTGAAATATTCATTATGTTAATCCCCTACCCAGAATGAATTTAAATATCTGCAAATTGTATAAACTGTTAGACAGGTGTTTTATATATGTAGTTAGGCCTTTAACCCAGCCTGGCAATATTTCAGTCGGGTTTCTTTCCTGTTTGTCACTTTTGGTATTGTTTTTCTCTGATCGTAAGTCCTCTACTGCCCTCTGCCTTTCTCTGTTAGTGCTGGCCTTCTGCTTCATAGAACAGTGTTATAAAACTTACTTTCTCCACTGTTCTTTCAGATGCTAATAGGTTGTCCAGGCAAAAAAATGTGTTTTGGTCAAATAAATCTGGAAAATGTTGCAAATTAGATCTTTCTCTTAGATATTTACAGTGCTTATTACCATACCAAAGCATCTTCTGGGAAGAAATCCATTTACCTTCAACATAGCTTTTCCCTCTCCACAATCCCACCAAAATTGCTTGCAGTAAGATCCTACATAACCTGCTAATACTTTTTAATAATAATTGGTAATTACTTTCACTACTTTGGTAGCAGCTCTTTTCCTCTATCTCTGTCTCCCTGTTCTGCGGAAGTTAATCTGAAGCAGAAATTGTGCCACTCTTCTGCTCATAGTCTGTGGCTTCTCTTTGCTGAAGTCTAAACGTGACTCGGTATGTAAATGTGTGTACTATTTACATTCCCAGTTCATCTCCTGTATTCATCATTATGCATGCTACTTTGCATCCTAAAAAACTTGTTAAAATTTTAGAAATGTATTTTGTCTAGTATATACAGATCTTATTCTTTCTTACTCCCTTTCTCAAGTGAAAAATTCTTTCACGGCTCAATTACCTCTATGATGAACACTTTTTCTTAGGCTCTTTCCTCAGGATTTTCTTAACATATGTCATGTAATATTGTCATTATTTGTTTATATGACTGTCTCCTCTTTTATACATGCGACTATTCTATTATTTATCTTTGTATTCCCAGCTTTTAACTGAACACCTTCTGTATTAATGTTGACGATCTTTGTTAAAACACATGCCATGTTTATATTTGTTTATCTGAACAAGTGCAGGCCCAGCTACATAATTTGCAGGACATATTGAGAAATAAAAATGCAAAGTCCCTAGTTCAGAAGGCAGGAAAAAGTGCTGTTAAAGTTACTAAAACAAAAAGTTGTTTTCTTTCTTCTTTGATCTTTCTCTTAGCTTGTCATGTTTATTTACTTTTTAATGTCATTCTAAATAAAGAACAATTTAAATTGTTGAATTATTATTAAGCATGAATTTTACTGTTCATCTTTATATTGTGCAATGCCAGTTTAAAATGCAAATATATGATTATTTAACTCTTATGTGAAATTGATGCTATTTCATAGTTTCAGTTCAGTTCAGTTCAGTTGCTCAGTCGTGTCCGATCCCATGAATTGCACCACGCCAGGCCTCCCTGTCCATCACCAACTCCCGGAGTTCACTCAGATTCATGTCCATCCAGTCAGTGATGCCATCCAGCCATCTCATCCTCTGTCGTCCCCATCATAGCTTATACGTGTATATTTCATTCTTACCAGAACAGGGAAAACACTGTGTAAAAACTTACTCAGCTGTTTTTATTTTTGTTNGGAGTTCACTCAGATTCATGTCCATCCAGTCAGTGATGCCATCCAGCCATCTCATCCTCTGTCGTCCCCATCATAGCTTATACGTGTATATTTCATTCTTACCAGAACAGGGAAAACACTGTGTAAAAACTTACTCAGCTGTTTTTATTTTTGTTTCTTGCACATTGTACCAACAGTCTCTACCTTTGATTTGGCAGAACTGAAAGGTAGAGGACCTGTGGCTTCTTTCTCTGTCTTTCCCTTTCCTTCTGTTGTCACTTGTATCGTTAAGTGGTTAGTTAATACAGGGAAATAACATGAGTAAGAAAAGACGTGATAGACTTTTTGGTAATTCATGTTTCTTAGAATCAATTGCCTTTCCTCTGGGAAGAAAGTTATATTTTAATAGAAAATGTGAGTTTTCTTGGGCTGTTACTACCCTTGCTTACCTAGTTGTAGACAACATGCTTACTTTATGTCCTTTTGAGTTTTGCTAAACTCCCACACATCATGGATCCATTGAATGTTCACAGGGCATCACCAAAGCTGTAAGAATAAAGTAGAAAGGAATGGCAGTGTATCAAGGAATTTTGCGTGTATCTCTTCTGCTCCTTTGCCTGTTCTTTTGTCCCATTAGACTTCACTACAAAACACAAATTCAAAGATAAAGTTATTAAGAATATCAAGTTGATGACAGGAGAGCTTTAAATCAAGCATAGTGTCTTTCTGAGTATGGAGCCCTGTATAAATGCACAGACCACATGACGATGAAATTAGCCTGGAACAAAAGGACTGGAGGAGAATAGTAACATACGTGGAGACAAAGAGATTGGCTTATTTCACCTTGTACTAATGTGATAAGCCCTGTTGCTACTAGTTTATTTTGAGGTATTCTGAGGGTTGTGTTCCTTATTGCCTTGAAATTAGGTGTAGCCATGTGGCTTTTTTTTTTGCAAATGAAATGTGAACGAAGGCCTTCTCCCTCTGCTTTGCTAATATGGGAGGTAAGATAAGATTAAAGCAGCTTGGCAGGCTGAACCAGTGCATGAAGGACAGCTGCCTTAGAGAGTTGCCTTAATTCCAAAAGGATTTTGCATGAGTTAAATCAGTTTATATTGTGATAAGCATTAGTTGTAGGAGTTCTTATCACAGCATAACCTGGCCTGTTCCAAATGGTATGGATGTGAAATTTCAAAATGAGTGTGGTGTTAGAAGCACAAGCATTGGAGGGCCAACACAACAGTTTTTGGACCTATAGGACAAGCTAAGTCTCCTCAGCAAACAATACTTAAAAGTGTTAGCTACATTATTATACATGAATACCCAGGAGCTGCTTGATACTGGAGGAATGAGGAACTTTCCGGTGTATCTAGCATCACAGAACTCTTCCTATAGAGCTCATTCTTGATTATTTGTTTATAAGGAAGAAGAGGAAAAGCTGGCTTGGATAATTTAGGGAATCCAGATGCTCTCCATATCTCAGGGGGAAAAACTCAAAAAACAATTGGTAACCTCAGGCTATTTTGATCAACAAATTGCTAGTGAAAAGAAATGTGACCTCAGCTTCTTTGACCAGTAGCCAAAAAAGCTTCCCTAGATGAACACAGAAGGAAAAGACTTGAGTAATCTAGAAAACTAAGCTAATGGGGATTTAGATGAGGATTTAGGTAATTTAGTTTAGAAATCCCATTTATTTACAAAACTGAATTTTCGAGAAGGGGGTGTAGTTCTACATACCTTTGATCATAAAATCTCTGTCAGTTGATTTACTCATATAAAAAGTTATGCTTTTTTAATCTTAAACTATTTTAGAGTTGATTAATGTTTAAAAATTGAGCTTTGTGATACTTTATATAAGTTTAGTACACATTGTTTTGACTTTTTGAGTTAAAATTTTTTTTATTGTGGTAGCTTTACCACTTTCAAAGTGAAAGTGGCTCAATTGTGTTCGAATCTTTGTGACCCCAGGGACTATACAGTCGAAATTCTCCAGGCCAGAATACTGGAGTGGGTAGCCTTTCCCTTCTCCAAGGGATCTTCCCAACCCAGAGGTGTATCTAGCATCACAGAACTCTTCCTATAGAGCTCATTCTTGATTATTTGTTTATAAGGAAGAAGAGGAAAAGCTGGCTTGGATAATTTAGGGAATCCAGATGCTCTCCATATCTCAGGGGGAAAAACTCAAAAAACAATTGGTAACCTCAGGCTATTTTGATCAACAAATTGCTAGTGAAAAGAAATGTGACCTCAGCTTCTTTGACCAGTAGCCAAAAAAGCTTCCCTAGATGAACACAGAAGGAAAAGACTTGAGTAATCTAGAAAACTAAGCTAATGGGGATTTAGATGAGGATTTAGGTAATTTAGTTTAGAAATCCCATTTATTTACAAAACTGAATTTTCGAGAAGGGGGTGTAGTTCTACATACCTTTGATCATAAAATCTCTGTCAGTTGATTTACTCATATAAAAAGTTATGCTTTTTTAATCTTAAACTATTTTAGAGTTGATTAATGTTTAAAAATTGAGCTTTGTGATACTTTATATAAGTTTAGTACACATTGTTTTGACTTTTTGAGTTAAAATTTTTTTTATTGTGGTAGCTTTACCACTTTCAAAGTGAAAGTGGCTCAATTGTGTTCGAATCTTTGTGACCCCAGGGACTATACAGTCGAAATTCTCCAGGCCAGAATACTGGAGTGGGTAGCCTTTCCCTTCTCCAAGGGATCTTCCCAACCCAGGGATCAAGCCCAGGTCTCCCGCCTTGGCTTCCTAGATGGCTCAGAGGTTAAAGCATCTGCCCACAATCTGGGAGACCTGGATTCAGTCCCTGGGTCAGGAAGATCCCCTGGAGAAGGAAATGGCAACCCAGTCCAGTATTCTTGCCTGGAGAATCCCATGGATGGAAGAGCCTGGTGGGCTACAGTCCACCGGGTCGCAAAGAGTCGGACATGACTACGACTTCACTTTCACTTTCTCCTGCACTGCAGGCGGATTCTTTACCAGCTGAGCCACAAGGGAAGCCCAAGAATACTGTAGTGAGTAGCCTATCCCTTCTCCAGGGGATCTTCCCAACCCAGGAATCAAAACGGGGTCTTCTGCATTGCAGGCGGATTCTTTACCAATTGAGCTATCTGGGAAGTGATAACGTGGTAAAGGATACATAACATTAAGTTTACTGTTTAACCTTTTTAAGTGTACAACTCAATGACATTAGTACATTCATGATGTATAACCATCACCACTATTTATTTCCAGAGTTGTTTTTTTTAGTCATCCCAAACAGAGACTCTACCCGTTAAACAATGACTCCCTGTTTCCCACACCCCCAGCCCCTGATAATTTCTGTTCTGCTTTCTGTTCCTATGAACTTACTAATTCTCAATCTTATACAATTGGAATCATGCAATGTCTGTCCTTTTCTAAGTGACTTATTTAGCATGATGTCCTCGAGGTTCATCCATGTTGTAGCATGTGTCAGAATTTCTTTCCTTTAAATGGCTGAGAAATATTCCATTGTATGTATATATCACATTTTGTTTATCCATTCTTCCTTTTAAATAGATGCTTGGTTGCTTCTACCTTTTGGCTGTTGTGAATAATATTGCAGTGAACATGATGTTCAAATATCTGAGTCCCTACTTTTCAGTTCTTTTGAATATATGCCTATGAATAGAATTGCTGGATCATTTGGCAATTCCATGTTTTTGAGGAACTTCCAACTGTTTTCTGCATCAGCTGCATCGTTTTAGTTCCACCAGCAGTTGCATGAGAATTCCCACTTGTTTTGTTTTTGCTTTTGTTGCCTTTGCTTCTGGTATCAAATCCAAAAAGTCACTGCCAAGGTAGATGTCAAGGATGAAAGTTTAAATTTTGGTGAAGTCCAATTTATCTGTTTTTTCTTTTGTCTGTGCTTTTGATGTCATATTTAGAAAATGTTGCCAAACTATGAAGATTTATAGTTTTTGTGTGGTTATATGTATGTGTATGTTTGTGTAACTTGGTGTATAAGGTATACACTAGGGGTTAAATTTAGATCTTTGCTCTTTTGTTTTTGTTTTTATCCTTCCATTGTTTACTTCTGAAAACATAAGTATATACTCTTTCTTACAAGAAATTAGTTTACTATGGATGCCTGTGTATATTATTTTTTTTTCACTTAACAGTGTATTTTCAGTATCGGTCCATAGCAGAATAGAGATTTCCTTATTTTGTTTCACACCTGTATGGTTATATATTTTGTTTTATGATAGTTTCTCTGCAATTTTTCAAGTGACTCAAATGGTTATTGGTGTTCTTTCCCTGTCTGCTCTTTTTACATTTAGTGTCTTATTTGATCCATTTTGAGATAATTTTTGTAACTGGCAGGAGGTCAGGATCCAGCTTCATTCCTTTGAACAGGTGTATTCAGTTTTCCATCACCATTTGTCCTTACTGCTAAGTCGCTTCAGTCATGTCCAACTCTGTGCAACCCCAGAGACGGCAGCCCACCAGGCTCCCCCGTCCCTGGATTCTCCAGGCAAGAACACTGGAATGGGTTGCCATTTCCTTCTCCAGTGCATGAAAGTGAAAAGTGAAAGTGAAGTCACTCAGTTGTGTGCGGCTCTTCGTGACGCCATGGACTGCAGCCTACCAGGCTCCTCCGTCCATGGAATTTTCCAGGCAAGAGTACTGGAGTGGGGTGGCATCGCCTTCTCCGCCATTTGTCCTTACCCCTATTCAATACTGTTAGCATTGTCAAGTTGAATGACCATGTGTGTGATGATTTATCTGTTGGCTCTGTTCCATTGTATGTCTTTCTTATTAAATTACTGGACTGTTTTGGTTAAGCTAGCTTTGTGTAGTAAGTTTTGAAGTAATAAAGTGTTAACTCTTCCAACTTTTCTTTTTTTAGATTGTTTTGCCTATTTAGAGTCCTTTGAAATTCCATATGACTTTTAGGATGGGTTTTTCTATTTCTGCAAAAACCATTGTGGTTTTGATAATGACTGCATTGAACCTTTAGATCACTTCGGGTAGTACTGGCGTCTTAACAGTACGGTCAACAGCCTAAGTCATTGGCATTTACTTAAGTGAAGGAAACAAATGAGTGAGTGCACAGTGGGCTGCAGTTTATATTTGTCAGTCTCCAGCTTTTGGCCGCTCTGGGAACTCTTGACCTTAATTTTGTGACCCCATGGACTATAGCCCGCCAGGCTTGTCTGTTCCTGGAATTTTCCAGGTAAGAGTATTGGAGTGGGTTGCCATTTCCTTCTCGAGGGGATCTTCCCAACCCAGGGATTGAACCCGGGTCTCCCCCATTGCAGGCATTCTGAAGTGAATGATAAGCACTGTAAAATGTGTGTTTTCCAATATTCTGCTCCCTTGGGCTGTAGGACACAAGGGAGACTTTTACTTTCTGACTCCTTAGTTACCATAGGTAGTGATCAGAGTTTGAAAAGAGAAGAGCAAGAAAGAGGTAGGCAGGAAAGGTAGACTGGAAGGACTCTATGAAGCTGGGATGTCGCTGCATGTAAGTGTTTAATTTCTTTCAGTAATGTTTTGTAGTTTTCAGTATACTAATTTTTTTGCCTCCTTGGTTAAATTTATTAGGTATTTACTCTTTTTGATGCTATTGTAAGTGGAATTGTTTTTTAAATTTCTTTTATGGATTGTTCATTGCTGCTGTATAGCATTCTTTGTGTGTTTATTCTATATCCTGCAACTTACTGAATTTGTTCATTAGCTCGGATTTTGTGTGTATTTTTAGGATTATCTTATGATTTAAGATCATATCATCTGCAAACAGAGATGATTTTACTTCTTCTTTCCCAGTTTGGATTTCTTTTATTTCTTTTACTTGCCTAAGTGCTCTGGCTGGAACTTCTAGTACCTTGTTAAATAGAAGTGACAGAGCAGATGTTTTTTCTGGATCTTAGGGGGAAATTTTTAAAATCTTTCACGGGGTATGATGTTAGCTGTGTGTTTTTTGTTTTGCTTTAGGTTTTTTTGTTGTTGTTGCTAGCTGGCCTTTACCATGTTGAAGAAGTTCCTTTCTATTACTAGTTCATCATGAAAAGGTGCTGGATTTTGTCAAATGCTTCCTTCTGCATCAGTTGAGATGATCATGTAATTTTTCTTTTCCTTCAGTCTGTTAATGTGGCTTATCACATTGATTGATATTTCATATGTTCAATCACCCTTAAATTCTGAAGATAAATCTTACTTGGTCATGGTGTATAATCCTTTTAATATGCTGTTAAATTTGGTTTGCTGGTATTTCATTGATGATTTTTTGCATGTGTGTTCATAGAATCAGAGTAACACTGGCCTCATAGAATCAGTTAGGAAGTGTTCTCTCCTTTGCAGATTTTCAGAAGTGTGAGAAGGATTGATGTTAATTCTTTACATATTAAATAGACTTCAGTGGTATAGCCTTCTGATTCTGAGTTTTTTTTTTTGAGGGATTTTTGATTATTTATTCAGTCTACTTGTTATAGCTGTATTCTGGTTTTATATTTGTTCTTGACCCAGTTTTGGTAATTTGTGTGTTGGTAGGAATTTGTCATCCCATCTACCTTATCCAGTTTGTTGATGTACAGTTGTTCATAGAATTATTTTATAGTCTTTATTTTTAAAAATTACATTAAATATCCTTTTGTTTTCATTTGAAAATTTATGGTAAAATAATACATTGTTTTTAAAAAATACATTGTTTTCATTTGTCTTGAAGTATTTTCTAATCGTCCTTGTGAGTTCTTCTTTCACTCATTGGTTGGTTGAGCTCTTTGTTTAACTTCACATATTTGTGAATTTTCCAGTTTTTTCCTGTTACTGATTTGATTTCTAATTTCAGTCTTTTATGATAAGGAAAGATAATTTGTATAATTTCAGTCTTTTTACATTTATTAAGACTTGTTTTGTGGCCTAACAAAATAGTCTATCCTTAAGTATGTCCCTTGTGTACTTGAGAGGACTGTGTACTCTGCTGATGTTGTGTTGAGTCATCTGGATCTATCTGTTAGGTCTCATTGTACAGTGTTATTTAAGTCCTCTGTTTCTTTAGGTTTTCTGTCTGGTTGCTCTAACCATAGGTATCTTCCCTATAGCTCAGACGGTGAAAAATCTGTCTGCAATGCAGGAGACCCAGGTTTGATCCCTGGGTTGGGAAGATCCTCTGGAGAAGAAAATGGCAACCCACTCCAGTATTCTTGCATGGAGAATCCCATGGACAGAGGAGCCTGGTGGGCTGCAGTCCATGGAGTCACAAAGAGTCGGACACGACTGAGTCCTGCTACTGCTCTACTAACTGCTACTAACTGCTACTAACACTACTACTACTGCTCTAACCATTNGGCAACCCACTCCAGTATTCTTGCATGGAGAATCCCATGGACAGAGGAGCCTGGTGGGCTGCAGTCCATGGAGTCACAAAGAGTCGGACACGACTGAGTCCTGCTACTGCTCTACTAACTGCTACTAACTGCTACTAACACTACTACTACTGCTCTAACCATTATTGAAAGTTAGATATTAAAGTCTCCAATTAATGTATTTACTTATTTAATTGAAGTGTAGTTGATTTACAATGTATTACAATGTATTAATGTATTTACTTATTTAATTGAAGTTAGTTGATTTACTTTTTGCTATGCAAGAGTGACTCAGTTATATATATGTGTATATCTATCTATACACACACACACATTCTTTTTAATATTCTTTTCCATTGTGTTTTATCCCAGGATATTGAATATAATTCCCTGTACTATACAGTAAAACCTTGTTTTCAGTCTACTCCATATGTAATAGTTTGCATCTGTTAACCCCAAACTTCCAGTCCATCCCCCCGACACGGTCCCTTCTCCCTTGGCAACCACAAGTCTGTTCTCTATGTCTTTGTGTCTACTTCTGCTTCATAGTTAGGTTCATTTGTGTTATATTTTAGATTGTACACACACACACACACATATATATAGGTGATATCATACAATATTTGTTTTTTCTGACTTCCTTCATGTAGTATGATAATCTCTAGTTGCACCCATGCTGCTGTAAATGGCATTATTTATTTTGTTCTTTCTTATGACTGAATAGTATTCCATTATATATATGTACTACATCTTAAAAAAATTTTTTTTTATTGGAGTACAGTTGATTTACAACATTGTATCAATGTCAGGTGTACAGCAAAGTGAATCAGTTTTACATATACATATATCCACTCTATTTTAAAGATTCTTCTCCCATATAAGTTGTTATAGGGTATTGAGTAGAGTTCCTTGTGCTATACAGGTTCTTATTAGCTCTCTATTTTATATATAGTACTATGTATATGTCAGTCCCAATCTCCCAATTTATCCCTCCTCTCCCTCCCTCATCCTCAGGTAATCATAAGTTTGTTTTCTATATTTGTAATTCTGCTTCTGTTTTCTAAATAAGTTCATTTGTACCCTCCCTTTTTGTTTAGATTTCAGATATAAGTGATATCATATACTGTTTGTTTTTCTGTGTCTGACTTACTTCACACAATATGACAATCTCTGGGCTGCAAATGGCATCAGTTTAGTTCAGTCACTCAGTTGTATTTGACTCTTTGTGACTCTATGGACTGCTGCACACCAGGCCTCCCTGTCCATCACCAACTCCTGGAGTCTACTCAAGCACATGTCCATTGAGTCAGTGATGGCATCCAACCATCTCATCCTCTGTTATCCTCTTCTCCTCCCACCTTCAATCTTTCCCAGCTTCAGGATCTTTTCAAATGAGTCAGTTCTTCACATCAGGTGGCCAAAGTATAGTTTAATCCTCACGAGGGTCCCAACAGTGTAGTCAGGCATGTTAGCCTTCAGCAATTGCGTAGTCCTTGTGAGCAGTCCTACAGTCACCTCGACATCAAGAGACGGACTTCCATGTGACCCAGCAATGCCACTCCTGGGCGTATAGTCAGACAAAACTCTAATTCAAAAAGATACCTGCACGCCAGTGTTCACAGCAGCCCCACTCACAGTAGCCGAGACATGGAAACAACTAAACGTCCATCGACAGAGGAATGGATACGGAAAACGTGGTGTGTATATACTCGGCCACAGAAAAGAACGACATGCCACTTGCAGCAACGTGGATGGACCTAGAGATGATCACACTGAAGGTCAGACAGAGAAAGACAAATTCCAGAAGCTGTGGACGCTGAAATACGGCACAAACGAACCTGTCTGTGAAACAGGAGCAGACTCAGGCGCACAGGGAACAGGCTGGCGGTTGCCAAGGGGGAGGGTGTTGGGAGACGGCCGGAGCAGGGCTTGGGGCCAGCAGATGGAAGCTCCTATAGAGAGTGGCTAGACAGCAAGGTCCTCCTGTACAGGATGTAGTCAGTATCCGACGATAAGTCATCATGGAAAATAATATTTTAAAAAAGAAAATTAAAGAAAAAGAATGTGTGAAAATGATTTTGTGCTCAAGGGAGTAAAACTAAAAACCAGCGCCACCAAAAAAAAAAAAAGAGTTGGAGTCGAATTCCCTCCCCTTGGCTCTGGGCTGCCTTAGTGAATAGATCCTGAGGTCAAGTGACACTGTGTGGTTCCAGGGCCGTGCAGCCTCATTCTCAGCCTCGGGGATGCTCTTGGAAGCCCCAGTCATGGCGCCCTGAGACGCAGGCCCACAGGGGGGCCCGAGCCAGCCCGTGATGGGTGGCCCGCGCCCCAAGCCCAGCCTTGGGGCATCCCCGCGCAGGCATCAGACCCGTGAGTGGGTGACTCTCTGGAGGATTTTGACTGCAGCCCTTTGGGTCACTCGTCCACTTGAGACTGCCTGGCTGAGCCCCCAGGTGGCACAGAGCAGGGGAGCCCTGTCTGGGCCCTGTGAGCACAACGAAACGGGTGCTGTTTTACAGCATCAGGGTAGGGAGGTTGGTCACATCCCCCAGTGGTTTGAGCAAATGTGTCCTTTCAAATCCTCATCACCGCCTTCAAGGGAAGTCGTCTTGCCTCCACTTTTACAGATGAGGAAAGAGAGTTTTTTGTTCGAGCCAGGCCTGACTCCCAAACCTGGGATGAACCCACCACCCACACCACCCATGGCTAATACATGGCACGCGTACTGGCCCATCTCCTCCAGAATCCCTGCAGACATACCTGTTGATTGGCACTGGTCTCACTCCCTTGCTGGTCCTTGGTTACGGAATCCCAGCCCATCTGGGTGGCATCTCTCATCCCTGAGGTGACTCCTCCTTTGCCCCCGTGAACCCGGAGAGGACACCCCTCTCCTCCAGGTGGACTCTGGCCGGTGTGTCACGAGGGCCAGCTGAGCCCCCAGAGGTCACCACAGACTCGTGTGTGCAGGTGTGTGCCCTCAGTCACGTGTGGCTGTTTGCGACCCCATGGACTGTAGCCCGCCAGGCTCTTCTGTCCATGGGATTCTCCAGGCAAGAATACAAGGGGTTGCCATTCCCTTCTCCAGGGGATCTTCCCGTCTTCCCGACCTAGGGAATGAACCTGCGTCTCCTGCATTGGCAGGCAGATTTTTCCACCTCTGAGCCACAGACACAGTGGACGGCATTTGCAGAGGGCGGCGGAGGCAGGTCGTGCGCTGCTGCGGCCCCTTCCTGCCCGCCTCGGCTCTGGTCCACCAGTTGCTAACTGGGCAAAGTCCTCCATCCTCTGTGCCGCTGGCGTGTGTCTCCGAGGCAGCTGGGGAGGTGCGCAGGGCCCCCCTCCCGCCTTGGCCTCCCCTCCTCCTGACTCCCCCACCAGCTGGCTGTCCTCCGTTCTTCTAAGTCCAAGGCTGGCATGAGCTGGCCACTGAGTCTCAGCATGGTGGTGCCTGGAAGGGAGGCTTCCCAGGCCCAGCCTCCATCCCGCTCCCTGTAGCCCCAGTGTCTGGCCCACCACAGGCCCAGGGCTGCTTGCGATGGCTGATTGGTTGGTTGATGAAGTGCCTGCCCTGTACTGGGCATTCAAAACTGGGGATACAGGTGGGGGGGAGTGGCCTCAGCCTGGCATCGCCCAGTGACATCCATGGGCATCAGCTTGCCCGGCTCCAGTCTGACCCGCCTGGGTGCCCAGTGCAGGGGTAAGGGGCATTGGAGGGAAAGCAGATTGAGCTGGACACTGGCTACGGACTTGGGGGTGGCGAGGGGCAGGCAGCACCGGCACCTGGGTTATAGTTTATCGGTGACAGTCTTGCCCTGATTTCAGAAGTGTGTCCAGCGCCCCCACCCACCTCCCCCAGGCTCCTCGGTGGGTGGGCTAATCTACATAACCTCCCTAGGTGTCCAGCCTCCACCTGTGAGCTGGAGGTCTCATCCTCAGTGGCTCTGAGTGAGGACCTCAGGGTGCAGAGTCCACCCCGTGCTGCCAGGGTCTGAGTTCCCAGAATGGGACGCAGCCTCTCACCGTGGGAAGGAGGAGACCGCACAGCCCTGCGTCTTGATGGCCTTGGTTTCCTCCCAGGCAGCACGCCTGCCGTCTCACGGACGTGCCCCCTTAAGAGCCAGACTCAGGCTGAGAAGCCGGCAGGGAAGGCGCGTGTTCAAGGTCATCGCCCACAGTGACCCCTTCCTGCACCCACGGCCCCAGTCCCCGGCCCAGGTTGTATTTCCTCCTGTGCTAATTTCACAAAAGACACAGCTCACACTCCTGTTGATTGAACAGTTTTGTGCTGACAGGAGGGAAGATTGGTGGCAGAGTTATCATCCCCCAGAGCGTGGGCGATTTGTCTGGCTCGGACGAGCCCCAGCGGGGTGGATATGTTTTATGGCGGGCCCGGAAGACAAACACAGGCATTTATATGTCACTTGTTGCAATATAAATGCTAACTTGTACTTCGTTCAAAACTTTTAATGAATTGTATACATTCCAGAAGATTTACAGGGTGAATGCAATGGCTCAAAATGTTACTTTTAACATATTTGTCAGTTTGGCAACAGCACCAAAAAAATCTGGAGGATATTGCATTCAGAAATAAATCATAAATAGATGCATCTTAAAAGAGGTTTATTTTGGTCGTTAATGGTTGATGGGCCCCCCAGTGCAGGATTTAAAGGTAAATTATGCAAAATCAAAAATAAACCTTATAATACTTCATCAAACATGCATAAAACTGTCAGGCCCAAATAAATTCTCGCAATTAACTTGCTTCAGATTGTGATTGCATTTGCTAATTTAATCAGCTCCAGAATAATCTGGAGGCCCAGAAATGATGGATGGCTGTGTGGCCACGCCCCGGGGAGCAGGGCAGAGCCAGCCTGGACAGGACTGGGAGGTCAAGGCCCGCCTCTCCCTCTGGGCGGCCTTTCCCATCCCCATCTTGGGGGCCGAGCCCGTCAGCCAGGCCCTCTGCTCGCGTCCCCTTTAGCTGCTGCCCTGGGGCTGCGGTGGTGGCCTTCGTGTGTGTCACCTGGATGGCCGGGCCTGGAAGTCAGCACCAGGTACTATGCCCACTCTGGTCTGGCCTGGCTCCAGAAGCCCTGGCGCTCACGTCATCGGTGTGGATGCCGGCTCCTTCTTGGTCTTTTCTAGAACAAAGGGAAGTGGGACGGACTGGGAATGGTTCTCTCAGTGTCTGCCCATTCCTCCCTCTGATTCTTGATTAAATGAAGGTTTTTGAATTAAACTGTTTTACCTGTTTCGTGGGGGAGGGTGGCGGCAGGCCGTCAGGTGGGGGTGAACCCGTGCCCTGGGCTAAGGCCTGGAAGGGGAGGAGGTGTCCTCTGCTCGAGGCCTGACCCAAGGCAGGCACGGAGCTGAGCTTGCCAGGCGTGCCATGCAGTGAAGACCCGGGCGGTCCCGTCTCCCCATCACTTTTGCTTCCCGTCTGACGGAGCTATGTGCCCATTTCTCTTGATACCTGCCGGAGACTGTCTCATTCAACAAGACCATCCAGACTGGAGAAGTCACCGAGGAGACCTCCACAAAGCTTTGTGCTTTAAGGGAGGACCATGTCTTTGTGGAGGGTCTTTGTTTCTTTCTTGTAGAATCTGGTGAGTCTGTTTCAACCAGAACCACACCTGCTTCTTGTGTGATTCTAGTGGATGAAACAGGAAAGCACACAGAAAGAGAGAGAGGGAGGCTGGTGTGCACCTGCGGAGCCGAACAGGGATGAGTGGGCCACTCAGGGCTTCACTCTGAGCTCCTGACTGATGCCCGGATCTCGGTACCCCACCTGGGGACCCCCGCCTCACCCCAGAGCCCCACGTTTTGGCAGAGGGCCTCTCTTAACCATCAGCACACTCTCTGTCTCCCCTGCTTCCCTGGCTTCCCTGTTTGGTCCCTTGGGGACCAGCCTGGCTCTGCCTGGGACACAGGGGGACACGCTGTGTTCCCTGGCGCCTGGTTCCCACTGGCAAAGTGCTCTAGTATTTTATTTTTCAAAAGTGGGATTCTGTTGGGTACCTGGGTTTGCATCCTGCTACCAGTCCATCCTAAAGGAAATCTAGTGAATGTGAACTGGCAGGACTGAGGCTGAAGCTGAAGCTCCAATACTTTAGCCACATGATGCGAAGAACTGACTCCTTAAAAAAAGACCCTGATGCTGGAAAAGATTGAAAGCAGGAGGAGAAGGGAATGATAGAGGATGAGATGGCTGGATGGCATCACCAACTCTGGGAGACGATGAAGGACAAGGAAGCTTGGCATGCTGCCGTCCATGGGGGCTGCAGAGAGTCAGACATGACAGAGTGGCTGAACAACTCTCCCACTTGGCCTTTCATAAGGAACGTGTTCCACGACAGCGGCCACTCTTCATAGATCTGGGGCCCCGCGTATTCCAGCACACGACATCCTGTCACTTACCTCATCGCTCTTCTCTGACCAGACACGGGCACTGTAGAGCTGGGTGCACATCCATTTCATCTTCCCCTGGGATGGAGCGCGGATGCTGGCCAACTTCTTAAGGCCCCTGACAATTGTCGTGGCTGGACCCCTGCTGTCTCTGCAGCCACAGAAGAGTGAGGGGCGAGGCTCTGGGCTGGTGGCGGGGGCTCCCCACCTGAGGCTCTGCCTTTGCCACGCCTCGCCTGCCCTTGCCGATACAGACGCAGGCCCTGGGGATGGGGTCATGTTTGTTGGCATTTAGTCACTCACTAATGTCCGACTCTGTGACCCGCTGGACTGAAGCCCGCCAGGCTCTTCTGTCCATGGGATTTCCCAGGCCAGAATACTGGAGGGGTTTGCCATTACTTTCTCCAGAGCGTCTTTCCCACCCAGGGATGGAATCTGAGTCTCCTACATTTCAGCCAGACTCTTTACCACAAAGCCCCGAGTGTCCATGCCTTGGGGGAAAGCTGCAGGCTGCTTGTCCTGGGGGCTTCAGAGGAGTGGGCTTCCGAAGAGGTACAAAGGCTGGTGGTCTGAGACACGGCAGAGGGGAGTACTTATTTGGAACACAGTGTCTGAGCTCAGGATGGTTTCAGCAAATTCACTGAGGGCCACTGAGGTCAAAGAGCAGTGTGCCTCCTGGACAGTCTGCCCAGAGGGCACTGAACTCACTCAGCAAAAGACGGGGGCCCTGGAGAACACTGTGCTCAGTGGAATGAGTCAGCATGGCAGACAAGGGCTGTGTGATTCCACTCGTGGGAGGGCAAGGCAGCGAAGAATCGGCCTGCCAATGCAGCAGACGTGACACTGGGGCTGGATCCCTGGGTTGGAAAGATCTCTGGAGGAGGGCACGGCCACCCATGCCAGTATTCTCGCCTGGAGGGGCCCATGGACCGAGGAGCCTGGCAGGCTACAGTCCATAGGGTCACAAAGAGCCTGACATGACTGGACTGACTTAGCACTCAGGCACACACACAAGGAGTCAAACCTGACAGAGGCAGGAAGTAGATGGCGGGGCCAAGGCTGGGGGAAGAGAGGGGCCATGAGTGTATAACAGGGGCAGAGTGTCAGTTTGAGCAAGTTCTGGAAATGGACGGTGGTGATGGTGGTACAACAATGAGAATGGACTTAACGCCATTGAACTGTGCACTTAAAAAATGGTTAAGATCATAAATTTTTATCTCAATTTATGTATTTTTGATGATTTAACTTATCCCATATGGATCTAGGTTTTTTTCAGTTAACAACTATGTTATGCGGTGGATATCCTTGTCCTGGTTTCCTTGGGGGTTTTTCGGGCATGTGGGATCTTAGTTGCCCAACCAGGGACTGAACCCGCTCCCCCTGCAGCGGAAGCTCAGAGTCCTAACCACTTGACTGCTTGGGAATTCTCCTGTGTTGTGTATATTTTATCACAATAAAAAGGAAAAGAAAAACAGAGGGGATAGAAACCATATATTCCTAAGTGCTTGAGTTTGCATAAGAGGCACTGGAAGAGTAAAAAGGCTGCGGGGGCTGTCCCTGTGCGGATGGTGGGCTTCGGGCCTGACGTCCCAGCCCTCACGCAGTCCGAGCGGGTGGCCTTGTGTGGATGTCCACTGAGGTGTGCACGCGTCCCTGAGGCTTAATGCCTTTGAAACTGACCTGTCCCTCCCCATCACACCAGGTATCCCTCCAGACGTTTCCAGCGAACTCCTGCAGCTGTCTCCACTGGGACTCTGAGCTTCTTTCTGCTCTCCAGCCTGGTCAAGGGTCCTAGACGCTCCAGCCCTGCTGGGGTCTGAGAGTTTAGCGCAAGGAAATAAACTAAAATGAACCTGGGGAGGGACAGACGCTTCCGTCAACACCTGCCCCTGGAGGCAGGCCTGTGCTGGGGGATGCCGGCCCCATCCAGCTTCCTGGCTGGCAGAGACAGCAGCCCCAGCCTGGGGGGTGGTCACTGGCCAGATTTCTCGTGGAGTCCCTGCTCCTTGGAGACGCAAGGCTCCTGGACTCTGACATTCCAGCATGGAGGTGCTGTGAGCAGTGAAAGGGTCCTAGGGATTGGACTGTTGACCCTCCGGGAAGAACAGCAAAAGCTGTGTGTCCCCTCCTGCCCCCCACCACCCAGAAACTGCTCCTGGGTCCCGGAAGCAGTGTCCCTCATGAAGGGACGCTCCCGAGCCCGTTCACCAAGCACCGGTGGGTTCAGAGCGCCCTCGGGGCCTTCCTGTCCTGGCTGCCTCTCTGGGGTCTCAGCACCCATAGAGCACCCTCCTCCGTCGGGGGAGGCTGACACTGAGGCGGACCAGGGCACCTCCCTCCATCACCTCCACCCTGCTGTCCAAGGGCCCTGAGAGCCGTGCTGCCTGGGAATGCTCAGGGTCTCAGGGCCAGGGTGCAGGCGGCTGGATCGAGCGAGTCCTGAAGGTGGTCACAAACCGGCTCTTCTGCGCTCCCCTTGTGTGTCGCTGCTCCGACGCATACTCAGCGGGGCTCCCCTCTCCCATGGTCCGGGTCTGAAGGGACAGCCTCCCGCAGCCCTCCCTGCCCGCGCCCAGGAGGCGTTAAGAGCAAGTGGCTGGCAAGGGCCCTTTTCCTTATGGGCTGGTGGTCCCGGCGCTGGTTCCCTTCATTTAATAGAGACAATCATAGCATCAACTCTCATTACAGGGCAGCGACCCACGGTCACAGACCCGCGTGCGTGAACTGAGGTCCACCATCGTTTTATAACCGGCAGCGAAAGAAAACATACTGCCAAACACTCACCCTCCTGCCGGTAAGAACAAGGACAGGTGAGCGTCTCAAAGGAGCAGGTGCGCACCTCCGCGCCTGCGCAGCCAGGCAGCTCAGCCGAGGGCGTGGGTGATGGAGCCGCTGCACAGGAGGCCTGGCCCGCCCCGGGGTCGGGGACAGAGGCGCCTACAGCTTTGCTGCCCGGGCTCAGCCTGGCTGGTGCGCGCGGCGGCCGGCAGGGAGCGCCCCCGGGCCGGGATGCGTGCTCGGGCGGCGGCCGAGATCTCCCCAGACCGCGTGGGCGCCGGGCGACCGGAGGGCGCCGGGCACCCCTGCCCACCACCGCTGATCGCGGAGGGCCCCGGGGACCCCTGCGGACCCCGTGCGCCCGGGGGCACGCTGGCGCATCCCGGCGCCGGGCGTCGCTTGCGCTCCCGGTTGCGGGTCTCTTTCCCGGCCCTAGGGCGTCAGCTAGAGAAGGCATGCGCTGCTGCGACTCGGGTGCAGCCGCACCGGGACCCCAGGCTTTTTTTGGGGGGCGGGGGGCGGTGAACAGAGCGCTGAACCAGGAGGAACTCGTATCCCCCTGAACATGAGGACCCCGGGTGCAGGGCAAGTTGGGGGGCACCCGGAGGTGGGGGGCGGAGGCAGCCCCAAGAGGAGAGCTATGCGTCCTGACCGCCCACTCCTTCTGACCGGCCGAGAGACCTCCCTGGACGGACCCAATCCCTCGGGCGGGAGGAGAGGGGGGAGGCGTGTCTCCCTCCCGCCGAGAACCGCGCTCCTCCGGCGGCGCTAGGGGGCGGCCTCTCCCTTTCCACCGGCTCCTGGGACCCCTGGTTATCCGGATCCGCGGGGGCGGGGGTGGGTGTGCTGGCTCCGCAGCCCCACCTTCAGCGCTGAGAACCTCCCACCCCCCCGCGGCTTCCTCCTGAAACAGAATGAGCAGTCATCAGGTGGGGCGTGGGGGGTGGGGACAGGGACACCCCTGATGGGGAGTGACCCCCAACAGAGGCCTGGGCTTGTGTGTAGAGAGAAGAGACAGACAGACAGACACCCACCCGCAGAGAAGGGACGAGGGGTGGGGGGAAGAAGCCTGAGTGCACAGGTCCAGGACTGGTAAGGCGGGGCTGGGGTCCTGGCTCCAGGAGGCTGATCAACTAGTCCCCTACTGTCAGGGTGGAGGCGCCCCTCCCCACCCCGGAGGGGATGGGCATTATGAGTCCCCCTATTAAAGGAGGCATATGGTGTTGCTCCCACGCTAGTCTGGGCACTGGAGGCTGGGGACGTTGTAAGGCTGCTGAGAATGCTGGGGGGTGGGGGCCATCAGCCTTGCAGGAGCGCACCACAGATTTCCCGGCCCAGGTGTCTGGTGACTGGTCTCCCAGCTCTGGTTAAGTGACTCCCGCTCCCCCAGGGGAGTTCGGGGCATAGCCTGGGTCTGCCTCCACCCCAGGCAGCGCCACCTCTGCCCACTGTGTCTGGAAAGCTCCTCGGGCTTGAGACACACAGCTCTTGGGCAGAGGAGTCTTCCAGGTACAGGGAGACCTGCAGACCTAAGCGCCTTAGAAGGGTCGCTCCATTAGGTCTGGGGCGGCCCCTGGACCAGCTAAGAAAGGCGTCTCATAAATAGTTCTGCAAAAGCACTTCAGTTAGAAATGACGGTGACCCCTGATGGGGTCACTTAGGCATGTATATGTAGACCGTCATTTTAGAGCAGTCACAGGGGCACGGCAAAAATTGAGAGGGAGGTACAGAGATGGCCCACATGCCCCCCCCCGCCCCACGGGCACAGCCTCCCCTGTTATCTCCCACCAGCGCGATCCATTGATTACAGTTGATGAGCCCGCGTTGACAGTCAGCATTACCCAAAGTCCGCAGTGTCGTAGGGTCCACTCTCAGAGTCGTGTGTTCTAAGGGCTTGGACAAGTGTGACGTCCTGTGTCCACCACTGGAGCATCACACGGAACAGTTTCACTGCCATAAAGTTCCCTGTGCGCCTCCTGTTCCGCCCTCCCCTTACCCTGGCTGATCCCCAGCTTTCTCCTTTCCTTCTGGAGTCTCCCTTGGGAGTCTGGCCAGGCTAGGTCCAGGATTCACACATTTGGAATGACAAGACGTGGCTTTGGGGATGAAGGAACGGGCACCCTCAGGACGGGCCAGCCAGGCACAGACTGACCACTGACCTCAGCACGCAGGTCCTGAAGGCGGCACCAGGCTCCACGTGGAGGACCCCCTCCCGGGAAGTAAGGTTAGCCACGTCTTTTGGCTGGCCAGCCATGCAGTGCAGTGGCCCCTCCGTGGGGCTGGATCGTGGCCATCCTGAGCTGTTTGGTTGTAAAAAGCCAAATGGAAGAACCAGGACAGGGAGAACTGTAGGCCACTGGGAGGCAAGGTGCCCGGCTGGCTCTCGGTCAAGATGGGAGAGCCTACAGCAGGGCTCACGCAGTGCTGAGCGGGCCGCTCGGAGGTGGGCAGACTGCATTTTGTGACCAGTGGCACCCCGGCGCACCTGCCTGGCTGGCCTCACTTGCTGCAGTACCCGCTTTATTTTGTTGAGTGCATGAATGATTCCATGCATGAACAAATGCTTTCTCCTGTACGACGACTGCTGCCCTGGGGGGCAGGACCGGAGGCCGCACCAGCTGGCTGTCAGAGCCGTGGGGAGACAGCATGGCTCACCTGTGCCCCCCGCCCCGCCCCAGGGCCACTTATCTGCAGACAGGGTCCCCGAGGGAGCTAGAGCCCCACAAAGGCCCTCCCTGCATTTGACCGGCCACGGAGCCCTCACTCCCTCCTGCCAGCTCGTGGTAACATTTGGGGAACCGTCCCCCCAGGGTGGGGGTGTGCCGCCCAGCCCTGGCTGGATGCGGGCACAGGGGCGAGGCACTCCATTAACATTGCCGCAGGGTCCCGCGACTGTTGATATCAGCACTTCAGGGTTATTTATGAATTCATCTATTTGCCGGGACAAGCTTTTCTGCATTCGGTTGCCATGGTTGCCTTAAAGCCGGTATCTTATTAATTCTGCATGTTATGAAATAAATTTAGATCAGACAATTGCAGTGAAGGTTCTTTTTTTTTTTATTTTATTGTGCTGTTTAGTTCTTGACGCCCAGGGTAGGACGTTTCCAGCTCAGAGAGTCAGCATCTATCAGGTTCTGGGCACCTGGGTGGAGTGCGGGGAGGTGCTCCTGAGCCCAGGGCCTGAGGACGGGGCAGGGAGGTGGGCAGGGAGGTGCACAGGGGAAGGGAGAGGCCGGAGGGACCCAGGTGGCCTGGCCACTCCTTCAGGGGTCCCACAGCTGGATGCACAGAGCCATCAGGGCGGGAGGTTGGGTTCCCTCTAGACGTTACAGCTGGGACTGAGCCGGAATCAGACCTCTGGTGCTAAGGATGCAGAGTGAGGGGTCTGCTCCGGGCTCTGGAGCTGCCCGGGACGGCGGGTGGGCATTCACCAGAAACAGCAGACGCCTCCTGAGGTCATGAGCCCGGGAGGCGGGGACTGAAGGGTCTGGAGGGGCGCTCCTGGGACCTCTTAGTCAACTTGGCTGCTTTGATTTGAGTTCCCGTCCATTGCCTGCCCAGGATGATCTTCGATCTGCCCGGCCACCTCAGGAAACACCACTGTTAAACCTCTGATGTACAGAAGAGACGAGAGGTCACAAGCAGTTCTGTGATGGCTGGAACCGGGTGCAAGTCTGTTTACTCCCCGCCCAGGACCCTCGAGGACCCTTCCCTGGCCTCCGAAGTAAAGCCTCCTCTTGCAGAGCCTCCAGGCCTGTTCCCCTGGCCCTCTGCCGCCCAGGCAGCCACCCCTTCCTGCTCCCTCTGAGGCCCCATGGGGCTGGTACCCAGCGTCCAGACTCTGACACAGACCTTCTATGGGCACATGACAGCTCTGGCCAGGCCAGGACTTTGCTTCTGCTGATGGCTAAGACGCTGGGCTCAGGGCCAGGAGGGCATGAGGAGCCCAGATGGGCAGGGGACAGTGAGTGGGTGAAGGGGGCCCCTGCCAGGGGCTCTGCGGGGAGCTGTAGGCATAGAGGACCAGGCTGGATGTGGGTGCCAATGAGACTCAGGAGACGCGGCCGCCTCAAAAGCAGGGCCAGACTCGGCCACCAGGGGCCCTGGGCCCAGCATTGAGGTTGCCCTGCAACCTCGAGCTCCTGCCGGCTCTCGGAGGCCTCGGCTCCTCTGTCAAATGGCTAGGCGACTCCAGGGTCTTTCCAGCTGGGCCAGGAGACATTGACCCTCTTTGGGGCGACACCATTCCATCATCACACCTGCTGTCCTAAAGCACCACGCCCCCACCCCAGCCTGCCGCGGGCAGCCTGTCCATCTCCCCCTCCCTGAGCAGCACTGACGTGGGCTCCTCAGATGCTTCCAGCCCCCCCTGGTCTGGATCAGAGCATTGACAGAGCTGGGCTCGCCCTTTAATTAAGCTTCCTTTAATTAAAAACCTGGGGTTCGTTATTAGACTTGGTAATTGATTTAATTTTCTGTGGAATCCAAGCACCAAACTCCTCCATCCTGTGCACTCCCGAATTCCGGGGAGGGGGGTGCGTTGGAATTGGATGGACGAAAAGGAAAAGCGTCCGGGAGAGCTGCCCCCTCCCTCCACCCTCCTCCCACACCCTTTCCACCCTGCAACACACAACTTAGGTTTTGTCAGTGGAAGATTCCCATCCAAGCTGGGGGCTCCCCTCAATCAGGCAGTTTTCCTAATGGGAAAGATGGACATTCCCGGCTTCCCGCACCCACTGCCCCGCGGGGTTTCTAGAAACCCTACAGTACAGGGCCTACAGGGGCCCTGGCTTCTGCGTGCCCGGCCTGGGGGGTGGGCAGGCGTCTCTGCCAGGGGTCCCGGAAGACGACAACACGTGCTCTGACTCGGTGGGGCCTTGAGTTGGGTGGAGCGGCTGCCCCAGCCTTTCTCCCAGTGCAAGAGAGAGGAGTGGGCATGCCCTGCGAGGACCCCACCACGGTGAGCACCCTCACCAGAGGGCAGAGTGCCAGCTGATGGCGGCTCTTGGGCTTGACGGCCAAGGGGACCAGGGGAGGCAAGATAACCAGTCGTGTTTGCAGCAAAAAACCCTCCATTCATGGTCTGAGAGAAGACAGGAGTGGTGGGCCCCAAGCTCACCTGTGAGGGTAGACGCCTGGGCTGTCCCGGGCAGAGCGTGGGGCTGCCGTCTCTCATTTCTAAACACCTCAAAGTTCTGGTCACCCTCCTGTCCGATATGCATTCGTCCTCCTGGCAGTGAGAACAACTATAAAGGGAAACGCTCCCCCCTAATCAGGACGAATCCTGAAACTACCTT
Organism: Oreotragus oreotragus; assembly: GCA_006410675.1. Lineage (NCBI taxonomy): Eukaryota > Metazoa > Chordata > Mammalia > Artiodactyla > Bovidae > Oreotragus > Oreotragus oreotragus. The sequence goes on from SJYX01003249.1 coordinate 42,438, forward strand.
TTAAAAACAGAGGTTGGAGGGCTTCCCTGACGGTCCAGTGCTTAAGAACCTGCCTGGAAATGCAGGGGACAAGGGTCCAATCCCTGGTCTGGGGAGATTCCGCCTGCGGTGGAGCGGCTAAGCCCGAGCCCCGCAGCTACTGAACCTGCGCTCTGGAACCCACGTGCTGCAACGGCCGGAGCCCGCCTGCCTAGAACCTGTCTCCACAGCAGCAGAAGGCTCCGCGATGCCAGGCCCCTGCGCCCCCACCAGAGAGTGGCCCCAGCTCCCACAGCTGGAGGAAGCCCTGGCGCAGCAACAAAGACCCAGCACAGCCAAAAAAAAAAAATAGAGGTCGGGCTTGGAAGAGTCTGGGGGTTCCCCCAACACTGGAGCGCGGATGGAGCGTTTCCCCAGCAGTTCCTCTCTCGGGCCCACAGCTGAGAGAACTGCCAAACGCACGTCCGCGCTGGAGCTTGCACACGAGTGACCTCAGCGGCTTCACGTCTAAAGGCCAGAGCAGGAACACCCAAATGTCCGTCATGTGATGAGCGGATACAAACAGAACAGCATCCGTCCACTGGGGGATGGGTGACGAAAAGGGATGAGGCCCCGACCAACAACGCAGACGGACCTCGGAAACACGACGCTGACCGAGAGGAGCCAGACACGAAAGGCCGTGTGTTGTGGGATCCCATTCGTGCGAAATGTGGGCCAGTGATTGCCAGGGGCTGGGAGGGAAGGGGTACAGGGGTACCGGGGTGAGAGCTAAGGGGTGCGAGACTTCTTTCCTTCTTTCATTTTTCACATTGCCGTACACAGTTCCCTAGTGGCTCAGAGGTTAAAGCGTCTGCCCGCCATGCGGAAGACCTGGGTTCGATCCCTGGGTCAGGAAGATCCCCTGGGGAAGAAAATGGCAACCCACTCCAGTATTCTTGCCTGGAGAATCCCATGGACGGAGGAGCCTGGAGGGCTACAGTCCACGGGGTCGCAGAGTCGGACACGACTGAGCGACGCATCCGTCTCTGGTCTCGCATCTCCCCAGACTGGAGCCCTGTCCACACTAGTCACTCGCTCCCCTCCCCTCCCGCTGCCCACCCCACCCCACCCCCGTCTCCTTCCTCTCTCCCTGGGTTTGACTCCTCTAGGCCCTCACAGGGGTGGGTCCCTCAGGTCTGATCTTTTCATATCGGCCTCTTCACTCAGCACAATGCCTGCCGGGCCCATCCTCGTGGGAACCCGCGCCAGGGTTTCCTTTCAAGATGATCCAAAGCGTTCACTGCTGATGGTGAATTGACTTTGCTGGTGGTGGCATGGGCTTCCCGCTGGGGCGAGTGCTGAAGAATCCGCCTGCCGTTGCAGAGACCCCTAGGTCGGGAAGATCCCCCAGAGGAGGGCACGACCACCCACTTCAGCCTTCTTGCCTGGATAATCTCCACGGACGGAGGTGCCCGCGGGCTATAGTCCATGGGGTGGCAAAGAGCCGGACACGACCGAAGTGACCGCGCACATGACACTACGCTCGCCCCCTTTGGTGAAGGTGCTGAAAGCCGTTCGCTTGTGCGCTCCAGCTGGGCAAACTGCGGCGTGTGGATTACGAGCAGAGGTCGGCTCCAGGCCACCTGCCCGCCTTCCCTCCTGTCCTGCAGGCTGCTGAGCTTTAGACCCCAGAGGCTGTGGGCTTTGTAGCCACTTTCTATGGACAGAGGCACACATGTGGCTGCTGGGTGAGACGCTTCTGAAAACTCTCGGGCTGAGGGACTCAGCCAGCTTTCCTCCCTGCTGGGACCTGTGTCCCTTCCCCCGTCCCGCCCCCGGCACAGCTCATCAGCCATCCTTGGCCCCACCCACCCCACGTGGCATCTGAGACCCTCAGCCCCTGCCCTGCAGCGCGGGGAGCAGCCGTGTGGTCATCTCTGTTCTCTGAAGCTTAGTCCTGCCCTCACCTGGCTCCGGTCAAGTACCCAGCACCCACCTCAAGGCACTCAGCCAAGTTGGTGCCCTCCTCCCAGGGGTGTGAGGGCAGGCGCCTGAGTGGATAAAGCCCTGGAGGGTGGCGCCCAGTGAACGGCAGGTCAGACCAGCACAGGGCGGGACCATGTCCCAGCTGGGTCCTCCTCAGGGACCCAGGCAGTGGGCAGCTTGTGTGGTTGACACCGTCTGCAAAGCTCAGTGCTTCCTAGGAGCTGAGTCATGCACTCACACGCCACAGCTCCTGAATTTTCGGTGAGCAGAGGGCTTGAGGACACCCGGCCTTGCAGCCCAGCTCAGCCCAGCCCGCCAACCCCACGGGTTCCCTCTGAGGTTGGGGCAGATCCCGCAGGGTGCGCGCCGCCCACCCCTGTGCCCGGGCCCCTCCCCCAGCTCAAATCCTGGCTGCAATTTATTCTGCCCCTTTTACGTCGTCGTATAGACGGCTGCGTCCTACAGGTATTGATTTTGTTCTATTTTACTGGTTTTAACTTAATGACTAGAAACCCCAAACAAATAAAATTTGCTTTAAAATCTCAGGGAGATCAATGAGGGAGGCCAGAATCACTATTCTATAGCCGAAGGGACAGACCCTGGGCCTCCCGGCATCATCGCTCACGGCCAGAGGCTCCCCGGGGAGGAAGTCCTGGGGAGAGGGCAGGGCGTGTGTGCGTGCCTGGGGAAGCCCTGCTCCCCTCATATAGTCAGACCCCCACCTCCTCTGTGCGGTGAGGCCATTTGAAAGCCTATCTCCAGGCTGTAAAACTGGAAAAAAAAAACCCTAAACTTGTTATTCATGAGTCCCAGGCGGCCTCCACCCCCAGTGACCTTGGAGGCTGGCCAAGAACTGAGTTGGCCCAGGCCAGGCCAGGCCACAGAGGCCCGCGGAGGAGAGGGCCTCTTCTGAATTTGGTTCTCCGGGGCGGCTGCTGGGCCGGGTCTGGGGAGAGGCTGCCTGCCGGCCACCGAGGAAGAGGGGCCCTGGTGATGTCTCTCTCGGGGCCGAGCAGGGTGGGAACCCTTGTTTGCCTCTGCTGGGCACCAGCACCCGGCACCCTGGCCCTAGCGTGTGGACACAGACGTGGAGAAGTGAAAGGGGAAGGGTCAGTCACCCAGGTGTGTCCCACTCTGTGTGACTCCATGGACTGCAGCCCACCAGGCTCCTCTGTCCATGGGATTCTCCAGGCAAGAATACTGGAGTAGGTTGCCATGCCCTCCTCCAGGGGATCTTCCTGACCCAGGGATCGAACCTGGGTCTCCGAAGTTGCAAGCGGATGCTTTACCATCTGAGCCACCAAGAGGTGGACGCCCTCCTGAAAACTCCAGGGTCACCCTTGCTGATGGGCTGGCAAGAGGGGGTGGCAGTCCTGCAGCTCAGGGTCTGGCCCTTCCCACTGCTCCCTCCCCTGGACTGGAGGCAGCCAGGCTGCCTTTCAGACCCCAGGGTCTCCAGTCCATCTTGGAAAGGGGAAGCTGGAGGGGGTTGCTGGACAGGGAGTCCTGGCTCACGCCCCCTCCCCCGCACCGGTGAGGCTGGGAGCGAGGCCCCCACCCAGGCCTCCAGTCCTGTGGGCACGCCCTTCTGCAGTTCTGTGTCCTTCTAGGTCTGCAGGGAGTCCGGCCAGAGAGGTGGACCCAGGGGCAGGAGAGGAGATGGCCCCTGGCAGAAAGTGGCCCCGCCTCGCCTCTGCCCCAACTCTGCCAGAGGGAGACTGGCAGGACCCCCTTCTGCCCTGAGGTCTCCCAGCCAGGCCTGTTCCACGTCTGGGGCCCAGGGGGACACCTCCTCGTCCCTCCCCACCAGAGATCTGGGTCAAGGCCTGAGGGGCTTTCTTGCGACCGGCTCCCACCACCACCGCACATGAGCATCACTTGGAAAGACTGGCCCAGCTGGGACCAGTTAGCAGGAAATCAGTGTCCCTGAACCAGGTGAGGCTGGTGGAATGTGTGGAGCCAGATGGGACCCCTTCGCCCCCAGGTCAGCTCCCCTCAACCCCTCCACGGGTGCAGGGCTAGGGGCTCATCTACTCTTTGCCCACCAACCCTAGCCCATCCTCTGATTGCCCTGTTGGGGTGGGCGGTGATGAGTTCAAACAAAAACGCCAGTCTCTGGGGACCCGGAGCGTTTATCTGAGCGGAAGCTCTTTCTTAGGTCTTGGCGGTGGTGCCCTCCCCCACAGAAGCCCACCCCGCCCCTTCTAGGTGGTGGGCAGTTCCAAGATGCCCCTGGGTCACAGGTCCCATCTGGGGTGGGCTCACAGTGGGGCACTGCTCCCCACCCAGCCCCATGGTCTGAGGACCTCTGCTCTGAAGAAGGGGGTGTGTCCCACATGGGGTCCATGTCCCACATGGATGCAGAGTGCCCACCCTAGGAGACCCTGGAAAGCTTACTCTGCCCCCCCTCAGACCTCCTGCCACAACCCCTTTCATGGGGTTACAGAGCTACAGTCCAGACGCCTCTTCATGAGCAGGCGGATTCGGCCAGCCCGGTTGGGCGCTCAGACCCCAGTCCTGAGCTAATGCATGGATGAGGGCAGGCAAGTGGCCTCGGCTCCCAGACCCTCCTCTGCCAAACAGGCCGGGCCTTCAGCGATCTTGACCAGGTGGCAACTGGAAGCCTCTCCTGGGGCACACATGGTCGGAGAGCCTTAGAAATGACCAGGGGAGACGGAGGGGTTTTACGAGTTTCACTCTGTCAGCGGCTTTGGGAGACCACGGCCCCATCACGCACGTGGGGACACGGACCTGGGGGGCTGTGTGGTCAGGCCTGGTGGCCACCTGGGGACCCGCATCCTGACGCACGCCTGGGGGGCTTCAGTCAGTTCCTGGGGAAGGGGGCAGCTTCCTTGGGAAGCCTGGTCAGCTTGGCCTCCTTACTCCGACAGCCCTGCCGCCCGGAGGCAAGATCGGCGGAACCATCGACTGGGATGTCCTCTGAAGTCCAGTAACTTAGGGACAATTAAGGGACATTTCCGTAATGAGGAAATCATTGACTCAAGTGGAGTGGGGAGGTGAGTGCTCGCTGGGGGCCGGCGGGCAGGGCCACTACCACTAGAGGGCAAGTGCTGCAGAGCCCAGGGTCAGAAGTGCCCCCCAGGTGGGGCTGGGCCTGGGGTGGGGAGGAAACCGCCGAGGCTCCCGCTTGGTGTTGGCCTGTTTTTCCTGACCGCTCATTCCTCGTCCCTGGGCTGAGGATGCAAATAGGCTCCCCCAGCCCCTCCAGTTCTTCCTTCTCCCCAAACAAAGGGTGTGCCTGACTCTGGGGGGGTGCTTCCATCTCATCACTCCCCGACCTAGGACCTGAGTCCAGGAAGTTCTGGAGCTGCCCCTTCACCTCAGTCTCAGCCCACAGGTGCGCCCCTGCCTGTGGGCTCTGGGCAGAGCTTAAGGGGGACTGGCATCAGTTCAGGAGGAAAGCAGCTCTGAGCTCCACAGGGGCCCGGATGCGGAGAGCGGCGCTGTGGGCCAGCCACCTGGGCCGTCTGGAGCCCACGTGGCCTGGTGGGGGCCTGCAGGGGGGGTAACAGTGGGGACTTGGGCAGCTGGGCACTGGGCCACCGGGATGGAGCTGGGTTGGTGCTGCTTTCCAGTCGCTCAGGTGTGCCTGAGTCTTCGCGACCCCGTGGACCGCAGCACGCCAGGCCTCCCTGTCCATCACCAGCTCCCAGAATTTGCTCAGACTCACGTCCATTGAGTCAGTGATGCCATCCAACCATCTCATCCTCTGTTGTCCCCTTCTCCTGCCTTCAATCTTCCCTAGAATCAGGGTCTTTTCATGAGTCGGCTCTTTGCATCAGGTGGCCAAAGTATTGGAGCTTCAGGTTCAGCATCAGTCCTGCAAATGAACATTCAGGGTTAATTCNCATTGAGTCAGTGATGCCATCCAACCATCTCATCCTCTGTTGTCCCCTTCTCCTGCCTTCAATCTTCCCTAGAATCAGGGTCTTTTCATGAGTCGGCTCTTTGCATCAGGTGGCCAAAGTATTGGAGCTTCAGGTTCAGCATCAGTCCTGCAAATGAACATTCAGGGTTAATTCCTTTTAGGATGGACTGGTTTGATCTATGTGCTGTTCCAGGGACTCTCGGGGGTCTTCTTCCCTTGGAACCAGGCAGCACTGAGCAAGTTATTCCCCACTCCAGGCCTCAGTCTCCTCAGCTGTAAAATCGGCTGATGATGAAGTTGTGAGGATTAAATGAAGGGACATGAGAGGAAAGGGCTCAGGTGCCAGCTCGTTCCGGCCCGAGAGCAGCCACTTCAGGGGGAGGGGATTCTCAGAGTGTCCCCATGTTGGACTCTGATGGGTCTGGGAGAGTGAAGCCCTCCCTGGGGACCAGAGGGCGGCAACCCCACTCCCAGGCCCCAGAGGTCTGGCTGCCTCTCTGGCCCCTGCAAGCACCCTGCAGTCGCTGGGCCCCCAGCCCTCCCCGATCCAGGGCTGAGTCCAAACTCCCCACCCGCTCCTGTGGTCCCCTCCGCAGGAAAGAGGCTGCCCGGTGGGTCTGCCAGGACCGCTTCCCAAGCAGGACTGCTGGTCCCCTCTCCCAACTCCAAGCTGGGGTCAGGAAGAACCTTCCCCTCGAGCTGGAAGAGGTCCCTGCCCCCCCGGAGCCAGCCGAAGTGGCAGGTTGCCCTCAGGAGGAACCGTGCACGTGTCTGTGGTACATGTACGTGTGCCTCGGCGTAAGTGCACGCATGTGTGCAAGCAAGCTCGTGCACGCACACCCTGCAGTGTGCTCACGGGACACGTGTACCCAGGCATGCCAGTGTGTGTGTGTGTGTTATGCACGGTGCATGAGTGTACACGGGGTATGTCTGCGTGTGCGTGTATGACTGTGCATGTGTGTGTGAGACACTGGAGTGTGTGCGTGTGGACAGGGTGGGAGTGTGGGCACCGCTAGCACCTGTCTGAGCCCAGGCACCCAGCAGCCCCCTTCAGTGAGGGACGCCCCTGCTCCAGGAAGCCCCGCGTGGCACAGGGGACGTCCCTGTCATGGGGACGAGGCAGGAGCGGCGAGGGGGCACAGCTCAGGGCCCGCCCCCACCCGGCTGACACCCCCTCCCTCTGCAAAGTCAGCTGAACCTGACGCGGTGGCCACCAGAGTGAAAAGCCCTCCACCTGCCAGATGCTCTCCAGGTCAATTGTTAATACCTCGCATCAATTATTGAAAGAGAGTGCTCCCTCTTTTCTTAAAAAAGCAGCAGCAGCAGAGAGCGGGCTCAGGTTACCTGAGCCTACGCAGGAAGGGCAGTCCTGGGAGGGGCTGAGCCCTGGGCTGCAGTGTGCGGGGGGCAACGCCCCAGGAATAGCTGCCCGGGCCCTGGGCAGGATTGGGAGGGTTTCCCGGGGTCCTGAGTGAGCCCCTGCACAAGGTCTGTCCAAGGGGGACCCTGGCAAGAGATAGGGGGCAGGGGTCCTGGTGGTGGTCACACTACGATAGACCCCTTCTCTCCCTCTTTTCTGCTTGGCCGCGCTCCCCTGGGACCGAGTGTCTAGTGGGGATGCGATCAGGGCGGCTTTGTGGTCCTGGAGGCAGGGTCCTCTGTAGCCTGGGGGTCCTGGGACTGTGTGGCCAGGTCAAGGTCCTGCTGGAGTTGGCCAGCCGCAGGTGGGGGGACATGCAGAGCAAGCGCGCCCCCACCCGATCCTCTGTCCAAGCCGAGAGCTCCTTGAGGTGATCAGACCAGAGCTTCAGGCCAGGAAGGCCAGTTGGGGGTCAGCCCCTGACCCATATCCTCCCTGGAGAGGGAGGCAGTGAGCTGGCCCGTCCCCTAGTGGCCCTTGGCAGGGCCGGGATGAAGAGCCCTGAAGCCCAGACTCCAGGGGAGCGCGCAGGCTTTGGGACTCAGCTCGGTGGCCACAGCTGACCGCCCCTTGGAGATGCTGTGTGGCCCACGTCAGGGATTAGGGGTTCCGGGCGCTGCAGATCGACGTCTGAGATCTCATTTTGGAGTCAGATGTGGGAGGCGGGAACCACGTCTCCAGTTTCATCGAGCGAGAAGGCACGGCCTGGGAGGTAGAGGGGATAACCTCAGAGCCGCAGCAGCTGCCCAGGTTCAGGCCTGGTCTGCAGGACTCCGGCCCCGAGCTGAGCTGGCCCCTGGGCCTCCAGGGGCCACGGCTGGCCGTGCCTGGGGGCAGCCCTTACTCCGGGGTCATCCTCACGCCTCGCCAACCCCACGTGGCAGGGGCTACCCTGGGTCCATTTTATAGATGAGGAAAGTGAGGCCTGAGGGCTGCGGTGTGCTCACCCAATCAAGGCCCCCGGCAGGGGAGGGGCGGGGCTGGGATCTGAGCCCACCACTGCCCGCCCCTGGAGCAGCACAGCCCCCACACCCGAGAGACCCCTGGCCCTGCTCCCTGCCCACGGTCACCGAGGCACAAACAGGGCAAAGGGCAGTCGTCCTGCTCCTCGTGTGTCCAGTGTCGCCATCCGATCGGGCTGGCCGGGCCTCTCCAAGGTGCCTGAATTATGCATGAGGCCCGGCCTGCAAGCGGCAGATGGAGGCGCCCACGGCAACCAGAGCCAGGAGGTTGGGGCAGGAAGGGGGAGCGACTATCGGAGGGTGGGGGAGGCACACAGGCTGTGCCTGGCCCCCAGGAACTCGCCCTGAGGGACAGAGCCAGCATTCTGTGCCCAGGCACTGCGTCTTTGAGCCCCTGTCTGTCTGCGTGGATCTGGCGGGTGGGGGCCTGGTCCTCACGGATCTCTGATGGGGAAGTGGGTGGGAGGCCAGGGGGTCTCAGGCCCGAGCTGGGAAGCCAGGGCTGGGCTGCAGCAGGGGATGACACAGAGCCCAGAGGACCTAGGGCCAGGGGCTCGCACTCAGCTGTCCTAAAGCCTGGCAAGGCCTGCCTTTCGCTGAAACTCCAAACATGGAAGTCCATCTGGTTACAGGAGTGGAGGCGCTGCCCCGGGAGAGGGAGAGGGGTGGTGGGTGTGCTGGAGGGGTGGTCCCCGAGGACAGCAGGGGCACCCTCGTCCCCAGGGTCTCAGGCCAGAGCCCACGGCGGGGGCTCGGGGCAGAGGTGAGGGGAGGCTCCTGGGTCGAAGGGCTCAGATCTTCCCCCAGACGCCTGTCCGTCCACGTCCCAAGGTGGCCCTTCGGCTCTCAGGTCTGTTGAAATGACAGCCCCCGAGAGGAAGTCGCCAGGTGTCTGTCAGCCTCACTCCGCCCCCTCCACCCTGCCCCCGGCCCCGGGACCCGCCCTCTCACTCACTGCACCCACACCCTCCGGGTAGGACTTCCAAACCCCGTGTGCCCCCGATTGCCCACCACTCCAGCCTCTGAGCTGGTGAGCCCTCCCCAAATGCCCCCAGTCCCCGGGGTAGGGTGGACCGTGCGAGCGTCTCTCCAAACAATGATTTATCTCAGAATTAAGTGTATTACACAGAGAACTTGCCAGTTCTGTCCCGCCGACGTGCATAGGAAATCTGGCTAATTAAATATATTATGCAGTGTAGCCTTGATTGTTGAGAATGAATCAGGTTAATTGCAGTGAGAATCACGCTTCGTAATTAACATTACAGCCCTAAATCAAAGACAGGGGCACCTTCCTGCTTCCCACCCTGGCATGGGAGGCACAGAGGGGCTCCTGGGAGACCCAGGACACCTGGGACTCTGCTCCCAGTCTCCCCGCGTGTCCGCTTTGGGGGAAATGGGGCCTCAGGCAGCAAGATGCCTTAGTCCACCCCCTGGGCTGGCAAGCTGGGCCTTGGGCCCAGTTCAGTCCTTACTAGAGGGGATGGCCTATGAAATGAGGTAGGGGTGGGGCGAGCCCAGGGGGCCGGTGGGAGGGTCTGAGAAACACAGAGGCAGCTTCTCAGCAAAGTCCTGGCTTCACAGAGCTGATATTCAGTGGGGGAGACAGACAAGCAAAACACTCTTGGGAGAGTCCAGGGTGTCGTGACGGAGGCCAAGGAGCTGGTCCTGTCGCCACCTGGGAAGTGGCCTGTGAGCTGATTCCTGAGTGGCAGGAAGGAATGCGTCACACAAGGCCCCGGGGGAGGGAAGTGGCAGGTGCAAAGGCCCTGAGGTGGAGACAGGAGGCACCAGGGAGGCCAGGGCGGCTGGGCTGAGAGGCTGACTGCGCCGAGCCCTGTGGGGCGGGCCGCCATCATCCTGCCCCCTGGCCCAGCCCCAACGAGCATGGGATCGCCGCACCTCCACCCTCTGCCCCTCATCTCGGGGCCTTGTCGCTGTGGTCCCCGGGCGGCTCTGGGCCTGCGCAGTCTAGCCTCCCAGGGTGGCCTGACTGGGGACGGGATACCCAGAGTGGCTCAGGAAAGGCTGGCCACATCCTCAGAAGCCACCCTCATCCCCGGCCTGCAGAAGCAGCTGCATCCTGGCTGGCGGGCCATGCAGGAAGGCGTGAGGTCATGACCCCAGATGACCCCTGAGGCCTGCTCTGGCTTAGGACCAGTGGCCACCAGGTCCTGAGCTATCTCTGCTCTGAGCCCTGGGTGGCTGGCGGGGCCCCTTGGCAGAAGCTTCGGCCTCAAGTGCCCCCACCCCAGTTCCCCAGCCTGAAATCCCAACTCAGAGCCGTCCTGGTGGGTCCTGAAGCCCTACCACCACCCTCCCTGGAAGCCTTTCTTGGGGAAGCCTCAATCTGATTGGCTCACGGTGGGTTAGAGGCTCAGACAGGACCCCTGGGCGTACATGGAATGACATGGGTGCGTCGGTGAGAAAGGAGGCTCAGGGGCGGGCACTGGGCCCCCAGAACCCCCCTAACCCATTCCAGCATCATCCTGGGGTCTAGGGCCTGAATTCCTATCACATTCACTGGCTAGTCTAGTCTGGGCCACAGGCCACAGGCCACAGGAGGGGACCCTTCAGGGGCCTGCATTCCCATGCTAGGGCAGGGGTGCTGGTGGGATTGACCCAGCAGGGAGCCCTGCAGCAGGCGCCCCCCGATCCTGCACCCTCCGGAAGTTCTCAAGGTCAGGACCATCTGCTGACAACCACGCTCCCCTCTCGCCCTCAGTGGACGGCTGGGGTCAGGGGCCAGGCGGGCCTCCGAGAGCCATGTCCGGACGAATATCCGCGCCGCTGAAGGGCAGGGCATGTGGGGTGGCCAGGCAGCCTCCCGGTTCCACTTTAATTTCATTTCCCTGATGAAACAGCAGGATCAATCTGCTGGCCATTTAGCAAGGTGTCCCCATTTGCATACTTAGAAGATGCTGCGGGCGGGGAGGGGCCGGCTGGGGACAGAAAACGTGCCTGGGCTGATTGAAGCCAGGCTCGCCTCGGCTAAAGGGAATTTAATTTCCAAGTGCACACTCGGAATAGATTGCGGCACGCAGGATGCCCGCGCCAGGAGGAGCTGCAGAGACAGTGTCTAAGGGAGGCGATGAGTGTGGGCCCCGCGTCACTTCCCTTCAGCGTCTCTGTCCTGCTCTGGGTTTTAGCAGGAGTTATTATTGATTTTTCTTTTAAATGCTAGAGGTTTCCCAGCCTTCCAGAGAAAGGGGAATTTAGTCCCTGTGAAGGTGACAGATGGATCATCCCCTGACGTCCCCGTTTTCCCAAGAATCTGGAGTGCAAGAGTCCCTCTCGTCCAACATACAGCACATCCCTCACCCTGGGGGCCGTGGAGGAGCCTCCCTTCTGGGAGGTCGGGACAGAAGGGACCCTGGGAGGTCGGGACAGATGGGACCCTGCCTTCTGGGCTGCTCTCAGCCTCCTGGTCCATCCTCCATGGGGCCAAAGCCAGACTAGACCCCGTGGCCTCAGGGCCTGGCACGTCTGGACTAGAGGGGCAGGGGCTCCCCTGGCGCTTCCCAGATGGCACTCGTGGTAAAGAACCCAGCTGCCAACACAGGGGACGTAAGAGACACGGGTTTGATCCTGGGGTCGGAAAGATTTCCTGAAGAACGGAACAGCTACCCACTTTAGTATTCTTGCCTGGAGAATCCCGTGGACAGAGGAGCCTGGCAGGTTACAGTCCGTGGGGTCACAAAGAGTCGGACATGACTGAGACAGCTGAAAACACCACCACCAGGCTCCCCCGGGGGTCAGGGCAGCTGTCCTCAGCCAGGCCCCCGTCTCGGGTGGGGCAGTGGGCTCTCTGTCCCCGGAGCTGACTCAGCAGGGGGGCCCTGACCGCGTGAGGCCCTGAGAGAGGACTGGGGGGTGAGGACTGCCCGGGGGCATCCGGACCTACTCTGTGGACACTCTGGTCACTCTTGGAGCCCCGTGGACTCAGCTCCACTGTCCTTCAACCATGGGGGACCCCGCCTAGCTCAGCTTATGATGGGAGGCAGCGCCTTCCTCCCCCCAGGATCGGGGCTCCACCTGGGGCTGGGGGCTGGGCTCAAGGCCCTGTCTGCCCCAGGGGTGGGCCGCAGGCTCCGATGGAACTGCAGGTCCGGACTGTCTTGAGGCCCACTGCTCCCTCTTTGAAGGGCCACCCGGAAGGTGGCAGACCGTGGCCCCAAGACCCTGCAGGGCCCTCCAGGGCTCTGTCTCTGACCAGCCCTGAGGCTCCAAGCAGGTCATCCCATGCATGACCTGAGGGCAGCATCGGCACCCCCTCATGGCTGCCGCATCACATGCGCTCCGTGCTGTGCGGGGCTGAGTTGCTCAGTCCTGTCTGACTCTTTATGAACCCACAGTCTGTAGCCCTCCAGGCTCCTCTGTCTGTGGGATTCTTACAGTCAAGGTCAGGGAGCAGGGGGAGGGAAGACTGGGTCGGCGTTTCTGGCTTTGATCCTAGCGCGGTCTCATCCCCACACTTCCCAGAGACGGAGCCCCCTCCTCTGGGACACAGTGGACTCTGCTCTGGGGCCACTCTCAGGAGCTGGGGCTGCCGTCTCCCCAGGACTGGGCTGGGGACAAGGAGGGAGCAGGCCAGCCCCTCCCCGCTGCCTCTTGCCTCCTGGGGGCCTGGGGGTGAGGCTGGAAGAGCTGACCGTGCCCCCCAGACGCCCCGCCCCGGGTCAGCTGGGGACCTAGAGAGAAGAATAGGGACTTCTGCGGGTCCAGGTTGCTCCTGGAGAGAGGGCTGGGCAGCGGCCAGACTGGGCCACATTTCAGGCCCCAAGGGTCTCTCCTGATCTCCATCCCTGGACCCTTGAGTCAGCCAATGCCAAGGCCAGGGCTGTGGCCCCCAGAAGGGGCTGAACCAGTGGCTATGATGGGGTGGACAGCACCTGCTAGGCAGCCTCTGCTCAGATGGTCTTCTTTGTGCCCAGAAACTCCAGAGTAGATAAACACTGGGACCTCCCCCACGACTGCCTGGAGTACCAGAAAACCCTGTAAGTGTGTATTTATTTATTTATTAACGGCCTGACTGTGTGGCTTTCAGGATCTCAGTTCCCTGACCAGGGATTGAATCTGTGCCCCGGCAAATGAAGTGCAGAGTCTCAACCACTGGACTGCCAGGGAAGTCCCAGAAAACAGTTTAAAACGGCATGAAGGAGGGTTTTCACCACCACAGTGACACCTGATGCTAAATATTTAACCTCCAGGAGGAAAGGCAGGGCAGCGCTCCGAGCGGTCTTGGCGCGTGAATATGGGCTCCCCCGCCAGAAAACCGAGGGGGCGGTCCACACGGGGGCGTTTGTTGTTTTTCTTTTTTGACACTTCTCTGTATCTTCTGCATTGGAGAAGGAAATGGCAACCCACTCCAGTGTTCTTGCCTAGAGAATCCCAGGGACGGGGGAGCCTGGTGGGCTGCCGTCTATGGGGTCGCACAGAGTTGGACACGACTGAAGCGACTTAGCAGCAGCAGCAGCAGCAGCAGCAGCAGCTGTATCTTCTCAGTTTAGGACGATGAACACATCTGACTTCGATCATGAGGGGGAAAATGGAAGAATAAACCACCAACGATCTGGCAGTTCCGCAAAGGATTAAACACAGAATTAGCGAGGGACCCAGGAGTGTCCCCCAGTGTGAACGCGCCTGAGAGAAAGGACAGCTTCCCTTCATGCAAACGCTCACGAGGACTGTTCAGGCAGCGCTGTTCACGGTGCTCAAGAGGCGGAACGTCGACAGATTTCGGATAAACAAAGTGTGGGCCGTCCGCAGGAGGCACAGTATTCACTCGCGCACAGGATGAAGCGCTGACATGCGCTAGGACACGGGAGAACCTCAGGAGCGTCACCCTCGGGGAGAGAATCCAGACACAAATGCACACCCATCTGATGGTCTGTCTGTGTGGATTGCTCAGGACCGGCGTCCCCAGGGACGGAGCGCAGATCGCACGTTGACAGGGATGGACGTGGGTGCCGAGGGGTGACAGGAGTAAAGAGCCATTTCTCCTTCCTAAAAATAGACTTTATTTTTAAGAGCAGTTTTAGTGGAAAAGTGTTACTCACTCAGCCTTGTCCAGCTCTTTGCGGCCCAATGGACCGTAGCCCACCAGGCTCCTCTGTCCGTGAAATTCTCCAGACAAGAATACTGGAGTGGGGAGCCATTTCCTTCTCCTGGGGATCTTCCTGACCCAGGGATCGAACCTGCGTCTCCTGCATTGCAGGCAGATTCTTTACCGTCTGAGCCACCAGGGAAGACTAACAGTGGTTCTAAGTTCACAGCAATGTTGAGCAGAAGGTCCAGAGATTTCCCAAGTACCCCTTGCCCCGCTATGCACAGCCTCCCCGCCATCAACATGCCCCACTGGAGCGGGTCCTTTTGTTACAACTGATGAACCTGCACTGACATGTCACCAGTACCCAGAGCCCGTGGTTTGCATTAGGGCTTGCTGCCCTGCGGTCTGTGGGTTTGGACAAAAGTATAATCGCACGTACCTCCCTTTATAGCTTCGCCCGGAGCAGTTTCACTCCCTAAGCATCCTCTGCACTGCCTGTTCATCCCTCCCTCCCTCCAACCCCCAGAAACCCCTGATCCTTTCACTGTCTCCATAGTTTCACCTTTTCCAGAACGTCATGTAGTTTAATTCATACAGTCTGTGGTCTTTCCCCACCTCAGTTTTATTGAGAAACAATTGACATACAGCATGTATTAGTCCTAGGCAATGATTTGATACATGTATGTATTGTGAAGTGATGACCACAGTCAGTCTAGTTAATATCCATCACCTCAGTTCAGTTCAGTTCAGTCGCTCAGTCGTGTCCGACTCTTTGCGACCCCATGAATCGCAGCACGCCAGGCCTCCCTGTCCATCACCATNTATATTCTTGTTCCTTTTTGCATTGTTTCAAAACAATTAATAGGTTTATCTTCCGAAAAGAAGGAAACAGTTATCAATGCAGACTGTAGATTAGCAACAGCTAAAATAGAGAAGGAATCAAAAGGCCAAAGAGAAAATACTTTTTCTTATTTCACTGCAGCAAAAGAGATGGCTTTAACGTTTCTGTTGTGGGAAACGGCCACAAGGAGGCAGGATTTCTTCATGCCCTACTCCTGTTATTACAGTAACCAGAGCCTTAGGGTTACTTCTAGTCCATGATTTCTTCTGACACATGCCAGAAGCCTGTGTCTCGTTAATCCTTTTTTGTTTTTTAGGTTAGTGTTTACTTTCTTTGGGGGACAGCCGATTTACAATGTTGTGTTTGTCGGTGCAGAGATTCTTTGTCAGTTATTCCTATACACATATTGATTCATCTTTTTATTTTCACATACACATTATTATAGTGTGTAGCACACCACCCTTTCTAAAATAGGTTCATGTTGATTCTATAGTCTATACATATTTGTGAGTGTAAATGAATCCCAACCTCCTAATTTATCCCTTCCACCCCCACTCCCCTTCGGTAACCATGTTTGTTTCCTAAGAGTGTGCGTGTATTTTGCTTTTATAAAATAGCTCATTGATATCAGTTTCTCCTTCTGAAGTACTTCACTTACTGAGACTGTTCTAAATTAATCTATGATTGTTCTAGACTATCCTTGCAAAAGCCATGATGTTTTTTCATGGCCGAATCATATTCCACTCTATGCATATATGACTTCTTTATTCATTCATCTGTCCACTTACATTTTGGTTACTTCCATGTCTCAACTGCTGTAAATGCTGCTGCAGAGCATGTTTGTGTGCATTGTTGTTCAGTTGCTACTTTTATTTTGCAAAACCGAAACAGCCCCCATGAGACACTCAGCCCTCATTCCCCTCCTCAGCTGCTGGCACCCACCATCCTGCTTTCTGTGTCTATGGAGCCTTCTTTGAGTGGACTCAAGCATCATTTGTTCTCCCCTGTCTGCCTTATGTCACTGAGCATAATGCCCTCAGGGTTCATGCTCGCTGTAGCCTGTATCAGAACTGCCTTTCTTATCGGCTGGACAACATTCATTGTGTGGATGGACCATGGTCTGCTTGTTCGTTCTGTCGAGGGACACATGGAATATCTACATTCATCTCTCACGTCTTTTAATATTTGTGGAATAACTTCAGAAAGTCCCATGATCCAAAAGTCATTCACCATTAACTACTTTATAAACTTTTTATTTTGAAAACCATCAAAGCTCAGAAGTGAAGGATGTATGTGAAATTCACTTGTGTTTAGGAACGAACGCTTTAGGATATTCATTTTATTCCCCAGTGTGTGTGCCATGCGTGTGCATGCATCTGTTTGCAGACATGTACTGTTCGTGTGCACGGTGTGTGTAGGTGTGTGCGTGCATATATGTGTGCGAGGGTGGTGGTGGGTCATGGGATTGGGGCTTGGAGCCCCAGGTGAGCAGACAGGCGCAGGTGGGAGCTCCCCATGGGTTCTCTGCTCTAATGGCATCTATCCCTACCTCTGCCCACATTCTCTACTTGGATGCAGCCTGGTACCCTGTGGGCGTCCGCCCCAGCATGAAGTCACCTGACCGGGAGCCTAGGAGGNCAGTAGAGTGGGACAGCTTGATCAGAAGTGTCGACTAAAATTTATAGTCATAACCTGAAAGTAGAAAGTTATTTTATTTGGTGGAAGGTTTAGGACTCTGCCCACATTCTCTACTTGGATGCAGCCTGGTACCCTGTGGGCGTCCGCCCCAGCATGAAGTCACCTGACCGGGAGCCTAGGAGGTGTCAGCCCCCTCCCGTTCCCCCAGGCTGCGGGGAAGCAAGACCTAAGTGCGCTCCACCCAGAACTGACCTTCAGGATGGACGGACTGGCTCTCCACGCCGGACTGTGAGGGACTGTCCTTCCTGGGCCTCGGGGGCAGCGCCGCCTGCTGGAAGCCTGTGACGCTGCAGCCGGGCCACTTTCAGTCTGTCCTTGAAGGACACTGGGCTGGGCTCCAGGAGGTTCCTGGCTCTCACCCGGATCCTGACCACCACGTGGCTGCAGAACCTGGTCGCAGTTTTGTTTTGCTCCGTTGAAACGATTAGTGACAAAGCTTTTGTTCTATTTCCTGATGTGGGTGAGGCATGGCGCCCAGTAATGATTTCTTCTTCAAGAACGGTACATCCGAGTTCCACACGCCAGTGAGCCCCCGTCCGACAGTGAGAGACCCCAGGTGTGTGACTTGTGCCTCCTGGGAGCGCAGCCCTAAGCTGACCAAGTTGTGTCTGCATGGTAGATTCAGACCTCGCCAAGTCCTGTCTACACTGATTATGTTTAGATGAGATCGTGTGCCGCTACGATGAGAGCATTTACACCTGACCGGGTTCTCTGTGCGGTAGGACGTGGAGGCCTGGGTAAAGACCCGGCTGGCCTCCGTCCTGGAAAACTCCGTGCCTGCATCTGAATGTCAGTGCTCAGATGTCTGGGGTCTGGATCTGAGATGGCTTTCTCTGTTCAACCGTGCCCCTCTCTGAGTGGGGTTCCATGGCTCTCCCAGGGGTCAGTGTTGAGGTAGGGCTCTTAGGCTTTCCCTCTGAGAAGTACACCTTCCCTGGGTCTCGTCGAGACACCTCAAGTCGGCTCCCTGCTTTTTGTTGTTCAGTCTCTAAATCCTGTCCGACTCTTTGGGACGCCATGGACTGCAGCATGCCAGACTTCCCTGTCCTCCACTATCTCCTGGTGTTTGCTCAAACTCACGTCCGTTGAGTCGGTGATGCCATCCAGCCATCTCATCCTGCATTAGCAGGACGTGTCTCCTGCACTGACAGGTGGATTTACCCCTAAGTCACCAGGGAAGCCCCCAGCCATCTGTATTTAAATAAGCCTCTACGTGATACTGTTGTGTTCTAAAGTGTGAGAACCACTATTACAAGATATCAGTAGAGCTGTGATGAATGGACCTGGGGAGGAGCGTGTGGCAGCAAGATGCCAAAGATAAAAATGGGTTGATTGATGTACCGGAAAACCAATACAGTATTGTAAAGTAAAATAAAGTAAAAGAAAGAAAAAAGAAAAAAAAAATGGGTTGAAAGAAGAGGGATTTCCACTTCCAACCAGGGAGCCTACCTGACGTGTCTCGATGAGTCAGCATTTGGTGGCTCACCAGCCCAGCATCTGGTGTGTTTTCTCAGCGGGACAACAGGTTCGAGCCTACAGGAACCAAGGTAGTGTGTTCAACATTTTCATGACAGCTGTAAAAACAGTTAATATCACACAAAAGCAAAGAGAAAAGAGGAGGATTTCTCTGGGACAAGTGTGGGGGGAGGAGAAAGACCCTCCACTTCTATCTACCAAGCCAGGAGGTTATAGGAACTTGCTCATTTCCACTATAGGGGCTCAACCAGCAGAGACCTGGTGTCCTAACCAAGGGTCATGGGAATCTGGGTGCAGGGTCTAGGGAGAGGGGTCACCCTGAAGACTCCAGACTCGTGATCACAGTGGCAGGGTCTGGAATGAGGGTTCACCCTGGAGACAGTGGACATGTGACCCCAGTTTCAAGGTCTGGGGAGAGGGGCCACCCTGGAGACTGTGGACGTGTGCCCCCAGTTTCAAGGCCTGGAGAGGGGGGATCACCCTGGTGACTGTAGAAGTGTGACCCCAGGTAGAAGATCTGGGAAGGAGGGTCATCCTGGATACTGTGGACATGTGACCCCAGTTTCAGGTTCTGGGTTGGAGCCACCTTAGAGATTGTTGATGTGTGACCTTAGGTGTAGGGTCTGGGGATTGTGTGGGTCTCACCCCTCTGCACCAGTCAGGATCATGTGTACCCAGAAACCCCATCTCTGCCCTTTTCCTGCAGCGTGTCTTGTAGCCTCTGAGATTTCCAGCATCCTGGTTAGCCTGTGGTCCTTTGTCTCCTCCTGTCACAGTCATATGAAGTCAGGCCCTTGGGGCAGCTGTGCTCCATGTTCTGCTGAGTGACTGATAACCCTTGGTGAGCTCTTTCTGAACCCCACTTGAGTCTGGCCCAGGCACAGGGAAGTCTGTCCACTGACCACACGTTGTGGTGAAGGAAAGGAAGCATGTGTTATAGGTGCTGAGCAAGGAGTCCAGGGTACCCTGTGCTTAAAAGGCTCACACTCTCTGAAGACTTTCCTGAGAAACTTAAAGACAAGGTTAAGGAGGGCGTTATGGAGTGGGTGATCTGCTCAGAGACCTTTTCCTGATTGGCTGGTGGTGAGGTCATCTGGAGTCAGCTGCATCACCTTCTGGTTCTGAGGGGTCTGGAGTCTGTGTGCTTGTGGGCAGCATGCAGTCAACTTCTCCACCTGTTGGGGGTATCAGCATGTATATGACAGCTCACAGGACACAGCTCAGAATATTATCTACAGCCGTTGAGGAAGAACATATGTCCTTGACTTTGTTTAATGGCTAACATGGTTTTGTCTTCTTTGAGTGTTTTCCTTTCATGTTCTCACTTGAAAGAACCTCCTGTTCTCACTTCTCTGTTAAATGTACTTTTTGAAACTCAGAGAAGCCTGGGAGTCTAAAGGTTTTCTACAGACAGGAGGGAGGCAGAGGACACGCTATGTTATCCCTTAAAATTTGATTGTTTTTTGGATTAATGGATTAATCAATGCTTCGTAGGTTCTTCTCTTATTTTATTCCCACCTCATCCTGGGAAGGTCAGTTTCACTGATTAAAGGACATGGTAGGGATTTCCCTGGTGGTCCCATGGCTAATAGTCAGCGCTTACAGTGCAGGGGGCCCAGGTTCATTCCCTGCTCAGGGAACTAGATCCTACATGCCACAGCTAAAAGATCCCTCGCGCCAGACTGGGCCCAGTCAAATATTATAATAAATATATTACACATATAAATAAAAATTCCAATTAAAAATGAAATACTTGGTAAAAACCCACACGTAGCCATTCTTGCAAGTCCTTATTCAGAGAGCACATGGCCGTGCTCCATGTCCACAGATGGGATCCCATGACAGTTAGAGAGATGTCACCGGACAAGCAGTGCCTGGAATACCTGAACTCTGAGAGGCAGTGTTCTCGATAAACATGCAGGATTTGTGATTGCAGAGTTCATTCACTTATTTCACTCTTTCCTTAAATGTATGTCTGTGCTTGAAATAGAGCAAGACCCTGTGGTCCTTGCCCCCCCACATCATGTCTTCTGCCTGCCTTTTGTCTGTAGAAAATTTCAGTCAAAGAGTAACTCTAATCAGAGAAAAGCAAAATGCTGAAACAAACGAGAACAGTCTAAGGAGACTAAATAATAATAATGTAGTCATTAAGCATCGTGAAGGACCTTTTGTTCCTTCTCAAGGTCTGTAAATAATATTCTGAGTCACAGCCTAGAGCTGTCTTATAGATACCAAAACATCAGGTGGAGAAGTTAACTAAGAGATGTAGGTTCTTACATCTGTATGCATCCTGGCATCAAGAGGGTATATGTACACCTTCGCTGATTCACTTCACTGTACAGCAGTACAATGAAGTGAAGTACTGGATACAGTCTGGTCATCTTTTTGATGACCAGTCTGTACCCAGGACATGAGCTGCCACAACTCAGAGAACTGGCTACAAAGAAATGGGAACAAATGGACCCTGGAACTGAAGACTAACTGCGCTTTAAACAAGCTAATGCTGATCAGACTACCGGTGACCAACCTCAAGATGACTGTCGGAGCTGACTGTGCTGTTTCTGCCTCTATCCCCACCCCCGCCCCATCTATTAAAGTTCTTACACCCTGCTTGTGGGGGAGGGAGGGGAGTCAACCTTAGACAGACATCCAGCACCCCACCCCCCAAGC
Organism: Oreotragus oreotragus; assembly: GCA_006410675.1. NCBI lineage: Eukaryota > Metazoa > Chordata > Mammalia > Artiodactyla > Bovidae > Oreotragus > Oreotragus oreotragus. The sequence goes on from SJYX01003249.1 coordinate 63,384, forward strand.
TGCTGGCATCTAAAATAAAGCAAACATTCCTGTCCACCCACCTGGCCTGTTTATTGCCTTTTGAGCAGCGAGCAGCCAGACCCCACGTACTCTTTCAGTAACAGGCTGATTAATGATTGTTTTGATAAATAATTAGCTATTGGTTTAGGTTTATTTTACTGTTAACTATCTGTGGGCTTATGCATTCTGATATAAGCTTTATGCAAGGAGAAATATTTCTTGTTACTAATATGAACACTATTGGGTCTATTAATTAATTCATTCATCCGGTATTAATTCATAGTTGATGTATTTACTATTGGTATTTAGGCGATGGTGTGACTGACCTTGAATGCTTTCGTAATCGATGGCAGCTTTTAAGCCAACTGCAGTGTTGAATATGCTTATTCTCTAGAGACGTCTGTTGTTGTCGTTGTTCAGATGCCCAGTCATGTCTGACTCTTTGCAGCCCTATGGACCATGCCCCGCCAGGCTCTTCTGACCACGGAGAGTCTCCAGGCAAGAATATTGGAGTGGGGAGCCGCGCCCTTCTCCAAGGAATCTTTCCCACCCAGGAATCGAACCTACATCTCTTACATCTCCAGCACTGGCAGGAGGATTCTTTACACCGTACTACCAGGGAAGCCCAGAGACCTTTGTACCCTGTATCTAAAAACCTGCATCTAAAAACATGTGTCTTTTAAAATAACACTGAAAGTTATATTAAAAGTTATGTTCTTAAATAATATTTAAAGTTGAACTAAAGTTCTTTTCTGGACAACCAGCTACCACCAGGCTTAAAAGGCTTATTAGCTCTACTCATAAATCACTGGATGAGTTTGTTCCTGTAACTTTCCATGAGCAGCTCCTCTGGCTCCAGGATATTCAGCTTCTTTCATTATCCTTTATGGTACTTTATCTGCAGCACCAGCTTTAAATTTCTACCTTCTACACATAGATGCTAAGTGAATCTTTCATTTACTTATGAGAGTTGAATTGGTGGGAAGTTTGGGCTGATTTTAACACAAAGTGTTTTGAGGTTTAAAATCTCCTCTAGGCTTCACTTGGCCTTCCCTGGTGGTTCAGAGGGTAAAGCGTCTGTCTACAATGCAGGAGACCTGGGTTCAATCCCTGAGTCGGGAAGATTCCCTGCACTTTGATCCATCCAAGCACACTTTCCAGGATGCTCATCTTATCAGGACTTATTTCTTCTTGTATGTTAGGAGCTTATTAATGGGTTATGAAGTTACTGATATTGGAGAAGGTGATTGTGTGTGCTTCATGACTCGATCAAGCTCTCTCTTCTTTATTTACCCCTAAATTCTCCCTTGGTTTTTTAATTTCATAAAAACTTTTGTATAAGTTATGTTCCTGAGATACAAAATGGAGCCTACATCTTCCCCTCCCATGGGCTATGTCTTGACATCTTGTCGAACATCTGATAATTATGGTAATTATGCTTTCTGCTGTTCCTCACCAGGGTTCCCCAAGGATGGAGTTTACCAGAGTATGTTGGTTATCAAACAGGCTCCTCTAGAGGAGCATGAATCACTGTCAGGTTCTCTAACTTTTAGACTGATGCTCATCCTATTCCAGTGAATGACTTTGTGTTATAATTATGTGAACATAGGGTTAAACATAGAGGGATATCTAATCCCAGTGGGGATCTTCGTTTTGGTGTAATCAGAAGTGTTAAAGTCAGCTTCTTAGCTTATTTATATTTTTTATTATTTTATTTTTTTAATTAAAAAAAACTTGTCTTCCACTTTTTTGATATGTAATTGACATATACCACCATACAATTTTAAAATATACAACATAAGTCAACTTACATACATGAAAGGATTACCACAAAAAACTTAGTGAACATCTAATTTTATATAAATACATTAAATAAATAAGAAATATTTTTTTTGTGTGTTGAGAACTCTTAAAACTCTCTTAACTTTCATATGCAACTTACGCAGTGTTAATTTTATTTTGTAGCTTATTTTCTTTTATCTATGGATTTTTACAGCTTCACTAGGACTTAACTTTATTTTGAGGTAATCTAACATGCTTTACACTGGATTTCTACTGATGTGAGTTAATCTTAGGACCAAAGTGGCTGACATACAATGTGCCAACCCTAATTTTTAGTTGATATAACTTACTCAGACTTCCTCTTGTGCTTGCTTAGTCTCTCAGTGGTGTCTGACTCTTTGTGACCCCATGGACTGCAGCCCGCCAGGCTCCTCCGTCCATGGGATTCTCCAGGCAAGGATACTGGAGTGGGTTGCCATTTCCGCCTCCAGGGGATCTTCCCGACCCAGGGATGGAACCTGAGTCTTCTGTGTCTCCTGCATTGCAGGCAGGTTCTCTACCTGCTGAGCCTCTTCTTAGGGCTTACCTTTCATTCCAGCCATTTCCCACAGGGCAGGGTTATACTGCTGCTGCTGCTGCTGCTAAGTCACTTCAGTCATGTCCGNTGAGATGGCTGGATGGCATCACGGACTCGGTGGATGTGAGTCTGAGTGAAGTCCGGGAGATGGTGATGGACAGGGAGGCCTGGCGTGCTGCGATTCATGGGGTCGCAAAGAGTCGGACACGACTGAGCGACTGAACCGAGCCTTTTCAGACTGACTTCCTTGCGTGACTGATAGCACGTAAGGGTCCTCTGTGTCTTTCCCCGGCTTGATCGCTCATGTCTTCTTGTGTTTGTGTTGAGCGTTCAGTCGTGTCCGACTCTTTGCGACCCCATGGACTGTAGCCTGCCAGGCTCCTCTGTCTACGGGACTTCCCAGGCAAGAATACTAGAGTGGGTTGCCAACCCAAGGACCCAACCTGGGTCTCTGGCATTGAAGCAGTCTTCACCATCTGAGCCCGTGTCACTGGGGCTCACGTGTGTTTCTTGCGCTGGACAACACTCTGTCATCTGGATGCACTAGTCCATTTACTTATTCGCTTCCTGAAGGGCATCTCAGTTGCTTCCAAGTATTGGCTGCTGCTGCTAAGTCACTTCAGTCGTGTCCAACTCTGTGTGACCCCATAGACGGCAGCCCACAGGCTCCTCCATCCCTGGGATTCTCCAGGCAAGAATACTGGAGTGGGTTGCCATTTCCTTCTCCAATGCATGGAAGAGAAAAGTGAAAGTGAAGTCACTCATTCTGTCCGACTATTAGCGACCCCATGGACTGCAGCCCACCAGGCCACTCCGTCCATTGGATTTTCCAGGCAACATTACTGGGGTGGGGTGCCATTGCCTTCCCCCCAAGTATTGGCAATCAGGAATAAAGCTGCTATAAAAGCACGTGCACAGGGCTCTGCGTGGACACACTTTCAACTCCTTTGGGTAAATACCAAAGGGTATGATCACTGGATTATATGGTTAAGAGTGCCTTTGCAGGGGGCACTTCCCTGGAGGTCCAGTGGCTGAGACTCCCACACTTCCAGTGCAGGGGGTCTGGGGTTCCGTTCCTGGTCGGGGACTTAGATCCTGCAACTAAGTGTTCTTATGCCACAACTAAAGATCTTGTCTGCCACAGCTAAGACCCCACACAGCCAAATAGATACCTTTTTTTTAGGGTGCATTTTTTATAAGAAACTGCTAGATTGTTTTCCAGTTCCCTTCTAGGGTGATGAAAAAGTTCTAAAACTGACCGTGTTGATGGTTGAACAACTCTGTGAATACCCGGAGACCCCTGAAGTGTGCACTTTGTGTGGGGGGATGGAACAGGACGTGACTTACGTCTCAAGAAACTTTTTTTTTTGGTTAAATCCTTTCAGCAGCTGATGGAGACGTGGGGCAGAGGTGGATGGAGCCCCTCTCCTCTTCTTGGGTCAGGGGCGGCTGGGCAGATGGCAGGGCCGCCGGGGGGCATCCTCCCCGTGCCTCTGCCCCACGGGGCCCTGGAGAGCCGGCCGGGCGGTAATCAGTGCGGGTGACAGGCTGAAAGGCCAGATTAAAAGCGCTGAAGGGACCTCAGTGGGTCGAGGTCAATAAATCTTGCCGGCCGCCGCAGCCTCCCTCCTGCTCTGTTCAGCAATCTGTCCGGCTGCCTTTCACGGGCCCAGTTGCTCCCCACCGCCTCGGGGGAAGCGCCACAAATCACCATGGCAGGCCAATCAACAGGCCGGGAGATTTTTATACACGTTGCCTCTTGAAGGATGACCCTCCCTCAGCAGCACATCAGAATAAATCTCTTCAGAAACTTTCCCGAGCGCCTCCCCCCTGCCCCTGCATGGCTGGTGGCCTCCCCGTCCCCCCACCGGCGGGCCCACCAGCTCCCCACCCACCCAGCTGGGCCCGCCTCCGCCCTGGGGCTCTGGCGGCTGCGGCCAGCCTGGACCTGGAGGGAGCTGATGGGTGACGGGAGCCCCGTGATGGGAAGGCCCATCGTCCCTCCAGCCCGGCGTGCCAGGTCCTTGGACTGGCGGACCCTCGGTCCACACCGAGCTGGGCCAGGGCACCTCATTTCAGCAGGAGAGAGGAAGCTTTATAAAATAATTCATAGGAAACTTAAAACACTCAGACACCGAGAAATTGCAAATGGGGAAATATGATGGATTGTGGGTTGAAAGAAGGCGACTTCTACAGGCAAAATTGATCCCTTGGAAAATGTTTTTGTCTGCTATGAAAAATGGGCACGATCTTGCCAGGGCTCCAGCGCTATAATCCCGAAAATAATTTGCTTTTGATTTCCTCTTAGTCTCTGCCGCTCCTCTCCCCGCGCGGGAGCCCAGGAGCTGGCCGGGCGTGGGGCAGGCTTGCCCCATCCGGGAGACCTGAGCCCCCTGTCCGCTGGGGCCAAGTCCACACTGTGTCTGGAGGGCTACTTAGTGAGGGTCTCTCCTCGGTGGACAGAGCCCCTCTCAGCCACCCTCTGTGGCCACCTAGCCCTCCCATTCGGTATCCCCCGAGCTGGAGACTTTCAAAAATGAAGCATAAAATCAAATCAGTGTCTCCTGGGAGAGCTGGCAGAGACCACACTACCTTTCCCCTTCTGCCTGTTACACACTGATATCATTAGTGGTTCATCTCAGCACTGACCCCTGCCCCAGCGGCTGGGGAGACTGAGGCCTGAGTGGAGGGTCTTCAGGAAGAGTCAGAAATGGAGCTATACCCGGGGGTTGGGGCTGGGCTTTGGGGAAGGTGGGGATACAGCCTTGGTCTCCAGCCCCGAGGGGCTGTCCCCGGATAGTCCCCCGCCTGCCCGAGCAAAGCCTCTGGGAGGGATAGAGCTGTGAGTCCAGGAAGACCCGGGTCAGGGCTGCCCCCTCCTGGAGCTCGCGGGACCGNTGGAGCTATACCCGGGGGTTGGGGCTGGGCTTTGGGGAAGGTGGGGATACAGCCTTGGTCTCCAGCCCCGAGGGGCTGTCCCCGGATAGTCCCCCGCCTGCCCGAGCAAAGCCTCTGGGAGGGATAGAGCTGTGAGTCCAGGAAGACCCGGGTCAGGGCTGCCCCCTCCTGGAGCTCGCGGGACCGCAGACCCCGGGTTCACCGCCTGTGTCGGGGTCTCTGAGGGGGCAAGGCAGCCCACGCTCCTTGCCCAGCAGGTCCTAAGAGCACCGTGACATCCCCTCACTGGGCGTCACCTCGGATCTGCGGATGTAGGATTCAGGCCAGTCATGAAGGGCTGCGGGGAAGAAGGGGTGCTGCTGCAGACGCTCGACCGGGGGGCAGCCACCCGCTTCTCAGGGTCCCAGGGCTGATGCCTGTGAGAGGGGCTTCCGGGAGAGGCCCTGAAGCCCAGGCCACAGGAGAGGTGCCGAGAGGCAGGTGATGGGGTCACAGGTGGCCGGACAGCCTCCCTGCTGCTTGGGGTCACAGGGCCTCTCCAACGCCACCATCCCGAGCCTTTCTTCTAGTGGGGAGGTGTATGTCAGAGGCGCAGGGAGGACACCCTGGAGGAAGGGAGAGCTGGGGGCCGGGGTGCAGGGCGGCGGCGCTGGGACCCTGTGGAGGCCAGGTCTCTTGCCTCGCTGGCTGGCTGTGCGGAGGGGACACGAGCAAACCCTGCTCCCGGTCAGTGGGCCCCCAGGAAAGGCTGTGTCCACAGACGTGAAACCCGGGCGTGGGGGTGCCAAGCCCACCCTTGGGCTTTTGCAGCCAGGAAGCCAGGCTGCGCCCCTGAGCCGAAGGCACGGAGCTGTCTCTGGAAAGAGGCGACTGCTGATTAACCTTCTGAGTGGTTCGCCCGCCAAGGTCAAGGGCCCGTGGAATCCTGGCGTCACGTTCCGGCAAGGCCTGGAGCAGGCTTCTTTGATTGAGTGAGTGAACCCACCTGGTGCTTGACATTCCAGAGACCCCTCCATGCAGGGGTCCTGGCAGCGATGGGGGCCTGACCCTGCCACAGGGCAGGATAGGGGATTCTAGCAGCCCCCTCTGTTTCCCCGGGAAGGGGCAGCACTCCCCACCAGGAGCAGCTCCAGGGACTAACCCCCATGGGCTGACACTCAGTGGCCCCAGCCTGGTGGGTGTGACCAAGGCTGTATCCCCACCTTCCCCAAAGCCCAGCCCACACTGGGGGTTGGGCTTTGGGGTGTGGGCGCCTTGTGCACGGTGATCCATTTCCATTGCCTCTAGATGAGGGGATGGGGCCCGTCTGCAGCCGGGCGAGGCTGGCCACGTACCCAGGCATGTTTTTCAAACCGCTGAAGGTTCCCGAGGCGAATTCTAGGCTGTCCATCACCTTGTGGATGCCCACATACCTCTGTCCCTCCTCCCACCTTCAATGGTCCTCACCTGATGGGTGAAGCCAAGAAGACTCTTAAAAAGACTAATTCTCAACTTGGCCAAAGTCACTGATCACAGTTACTTTCAGATGCCAGCTGAAGGTGAGGGGAACGCTTGGAACGCAGGCTCCTCACTGGGAAGCTGGGAGCTGGGCACGTCTCGATTCCACCCCAAAAAAACTGGTGCCTCGATGAGCCCACATCTGCCTACTTCCCGGGCTCTTTGGGGCCCAGGAGTGCAGCCCATGGATCTCCAGGTCCAGGAGGCTGGTGGGGTTGCCTGGCCCTCACGGGAGCTGGTGGACGTCCCATGTAGGGGTGGGCACAGGGCCGCAGGACACCTCTGCCAGCCCCACCATCAGATCCGCGTCGTGGAGGCACAGCCCCCGCGGGAGCCTGAGTGAGCCCATCACCGGCCCCTCCCCAGATCAGAGTCCCCCCCACGCCCGCCCGCCGCCCCCTGAGGGGGGCACTTTCCCAGGGTGGTCGGTTTCCAGGGCTCCCATGTTTGCTAAAACTTCCTGGTGATTCTGCTACCTGCAAGCCGGGCTGAGACCCCTGTCGGCCTCTGGTTACTCAACATGACGCCTCCCAGGGGCCAGGCACCGGGCCGAGGGTCAGCCTGCAGGGCTTGTGTAGGAGGGCTCCAGACACAAGGTCGCAAGCACCACCCTCCCCGCCCCATGGTTACCAGGGGGCTAGGCAGTGGGAAGTAATGTGGGAAGAGATGCTGGGTGGAGACCCGTGCCTGCTCCAGGGCGCAGGCTGGCTGGGGGCTGCAGGAGCCAGAGGGCTGAGTCGGAGCCCTGACCCTCACACCCCTGAGGCCGGGCCTGGGGCACACGCTCACCGCTCTGGGGGCCCCTGCAGGAGGGCAGGGGGAGAGATAGCCGGGATCAGCCTCATTCTGTCCACAGATGGACCCCGCAGATGCCTTGCAGCGGCTTCCCCTGGGTGGGGGATGGTGGCAGAAGGCACGGGGTGGGTGGCTCCCAGGGCCCCTCTCCTCCGGGGCCATCACCTGGGAGGAGGAGCTGCGGGCGGGGCAGGAGGCTGGCGGCCCTCAGCTGATTGTATTAGACAGAGCATCATTGATCCGGCTCTGGTTTATCCCTGGTGCCTCATTTCAATAAACAGCAGTTGGAAAGAGTTAGCAGGGGACGCGGCTCTCTCCCCTCCCCCGTCCTCCTTCGCCCCGGTCTTCCTTTGATTTGTCAGGAATGGACGATTTATGAGGATTCAAGCAAGAGTCTCATTTGTCACTGGAGTCCATAAATCCTCAATAACTGCTAGCTATTATCATGTTCCATAGTAACAACAAGGGGTAATGTGTACAGGACCTTAATTTACCAAGGGTTTCATATGAATGTTCCCAGATGAAGCACTGTCCTTAAGAGTCAAACCACTGGGCTCATACAGACCTGAGTTCACATACTGGCTCCCTTCCCACCAACCTTGCAAACATTAGCAAACCAGTTAACCTCTAAGCCTTAGTTTCTTTATGTGTAAAATGGGATAACGTATGGAAGATGCATAAGGTAGTTGTGAACATTAAATAATGTAAATTGTTCAGCACATATTAAGTGCTTGATAAATGTCAGCAATTACTTATCATCCCATTTCTCCTCCTAATAGCTCTGTTCTGAGGGACCTTTGACTCTGTACATTAGAGTTTTCCAGGTTAGGTTGACTGCAAACATCCACCACATTGACTTTCCTATAGCTCAAATGGTAAAGAACCTGCCTGTGATACAGGAGACCAGGGTTTGATCCCTGTATCAGAAAGGTCCTCTGGAGAATGGAATGGCAATCCACTCCAGTATTCTTGTCTGGAGAGTTCTGTGGACCAAGAAGCCTGGTAGGCTACTGTTTGTGGAGTCGCAAAGAGTCGGACATGACTGAGCGGCTAACACACACATAAACATCCATAGCAGGACTTAGATCACACTCCATACAAGCCCAGCACCTGGCTGAGAACATTCTCCAGTGCTGATGTAAGGGAGATGTTTCAGAAAATGTACTGGACATGACTAAGAGGAGCAGCGGCTGCACTTTGCTGGATCAGCCGTGAAGAGATACCCCACGGCCAAGGTAAGAGAAACCCAAGTAAGACGGTAGGTGTTGCGAGAGGGCATCAGAAGGCAGACACACTGAAATCATAATCACAAAAAACTACAGTCTGATCACACAGACCACAGCCTTGTCTAACTCAGTGAAACTAAGCCATGCCCTGTGGGGCCACCCAAGGCAGGTGGGTCATGGTGGACAGGTCTGACAGAATGTGGTCCACTGGAGAAGGGAATGGCAAACCGCTTCAGTATTCTTGCCTTGAAAACCCCATGAACAATATAAAAAGGCAAAATGATAGGATACCAAAAGAGGAACTCCCCAGGTCAGTAGGTGCCCAATATGCTACTGGAGATCAGTGGAGAAATAACTCCAGAAAGAATGAAGGGATGGAGCCAAAGCAAAAATAATACCCAGTTGTGCATGTGACTGTGATAGAAGCAAGGTCTGATGTTGTAAAGAGCAATATAGCATAGGAACCTGGAATGTCAGGTCCATGAATCAAAGCAAATTGAAAGTGGTCCAACAGGAGATGGCAAGAGTGAACGTCAACATTCTAGGAATCAGCGAACTAAAATGGACTGGAATGGGTGAATTTAACTCAGATGACCATTATATCTACTACTGCAGGCGGGAATCCCCCAGAAGAAATGGAGTAGCCATCATGGTCAGCAAAAGAATCTGAAATGCAGTACTTGGATGCAATCTCAAAAATGACAAAATGATCTTTGTTCGTTTCCAAGGCAAACCATTCAATATCACAGTTATCCAAGCCTATGCCTCAACCAATAATGCTGAAGAAGCTGAAGGTGAACGGTTCTATGAAGACCTACAAGACCTTTTAGAACTAACACCCAAAAAAGATGTCCTTTTCATTATAGGGGACTGGAATGCAAAAGTAGGAAGTCAAGAAACACCTGGAGTAACAGGCAAATTTGGCCTTGGAGTACGGAATGAAGCAGGGCAAAGGTTAATAGAGTTTTGCCAAGAGAACGCACTGGTCATAGCAAACACCCTCTTCCACCAACACAAGAGAAGACTCTACACATGGACATCACCAGATGATCAACACTGAAATCAGATTGATTATATTCTTTGCAGCCAAAGATGGAGAAGCTCTATACAGTCAACAAAAACAAGACCAGGAGCTGACTGTGGCTCAGATCATGAANGAAGACCTACAAGACCTTTTAGAACTAACACCCAAAAAAGATGTCCTTTTCATTATAGGGGACTGGAATGCAAAAGTAGGAAGTAAAGAAACACCTGGAGTAACAGGCAAATTAGGCCTTGGAGTACGGAATGAAGCAGGGCAAAGGCTAATAGAGTTTTGCCAAGAGAATGCAATGGCCATAGCAAATACCCTCTTCCAACAACACAAGAGAAGACTCTACACATGGACATCACCAGAGGGCCAACACCAAAATCAGACTGATTATATTCTTTGCAGCCAAAGATGGAGAAGCTCTATACAGTCAACAAAAACAAGACCAGGAGCTGACTGTGGCTCAGATCATAAACTCCTTATTGCCAAATTCAGACTTAAATTGAAGAAAGTAGGGAAAACCACTAGACCATTCACGTATGACCTAAATCAAATCCCTTATGATTATGCAGTGGAAGTGAGAAATAGATTTAAGGGCCTAGATCTGATAGATAGAGTGCCTGATGAACTATGGATGGAGGTTTGTGACATTGAACAGGAGACAGGGATCAAGACCATCCCCATGGAAAAGAAATGCAAAAAAGCAAAATGGCTGTCTGGGGAGGCCTTACAAATAGCTGAGAAAAGAAGAGAAGAGAAAAGCAAAGGAGAAAAGGAGAGATATAAGCATCTGAATGCAGGGTTCCAGAGAATAGCAAGGAGAGATAAGAAAGCATTCCTCAGTGATCAATGAAAAGAAATAGAGGAAAACAAGACAATGGGAAAGACTAGAGATCTCTTCAAGAAAATTAGTGATACCAAGAGAACATTTCATGCAAAGATGGACTCGATAAAGAACAGAAATGGTATGGACCTCACAGAAGCAGAAGATATTAAGAAGAGGTGGCAAGAATACACAGAAGAACTGTACAAAAAAGATCTTCACGACCCAGATAATCACAATGGTATGATCACTTACCTGGAGCCAGACATCCTGGAATGTGAAGTCAAGTGGGCTTAGAAAACATCACTATGAACAAAGCTAGTGGAGGTGATGGAATTCCAGTTGAATTATTTCAAATCCTGAAAGATGATGCNAAACAAGGAATGGTGAAGCCCTGTAACTGATGGTTAGTTTTATTTTCAGTACTGCTTGCAAAGACTGTTTCAGTATAAATGGTTTGTGCAAGAGAGACTTCCCTGAGTGGGGTCTGAGACCAGATCCAGGGCACTCTCTTACTAACATCATTAAAGACAAATCTCGAGTGAGCACTCCTGGATGGCAACTTACTCTTGGCCTGTGGATCCATCAGACTGGCTTTTACATGGAAATTCCTGAGGATGAATGCGTGTGATTTAATCTGCTTCTCAAACCCAGGACACCTGTACACTTGCTCGAGATCCCCAAGGAAAACAGATCTTGAGAGGACAAAGCACACTTCATCACCAACTCCTTTATGATGTCTCTGGTGAGAGACATAACAACACGGAGAACAGGCCTACCATCAGATGGTCCCCAGAGCCCAGGGCCCCCAGCAGGAGGACTACAGCCACGACCACAGGCCAGCCAACTTGGAGCATGAGACCTTCGCTTCCTACCACGTCTCCCAGCATGCAACGAGCATCACCCTCATGACAATGAAAGACGATCTGGAGCAAAAAGCCTGGATGGAGGAAACTGTGCTTATCTCATCACCTGTAAAATCTGAGAGTCAGCGGCCTTATCCTGTACAACACACACACACAACACACACACAACATATGTGGGGACACACACACAGCACACCCAGAACACACAGAGAGAACACACACAGTACGCACACACACAACCTTTTTCATGGGAGTAGAGTGAGGGGAGGGCCTTGGTCCCTTTGGGCTGCTATAACAAAAGACACAGGCTTGGAGGCTTATAAACAATAGATGAGTCTGGAGGCTGAAGCCCAAGTGTGGTTTGGGTCAGGGTCAGGGTCGGGTCCCCGTGGGCCTCACAGAGAGAAAGGGGGAGGGGCTCCGTGGTCCTTCTATAACATCTCTGACTCCATTCCTGAGAGCTCCACCCTCACAATGAAGCCTCTCCCCTGGGCCCCACCTCCTAATACCGTCACATGGGCATCAAGATCTAACACATGAATCTAGGGGAGACACAAACGACGTAGCAGTAGCTGAAGTGAACATCCCTGGGCCAAACTTTTGAGTAATTGCTTTTTCTATCTCTTTACTTAACAAGATAAATTTAAAAGCCAGATGTGATTAACCAGGACCATTATTCTTTTTAAAATTAATAGAAATGTTGCAACAACTTTGCATACTTGGGATAAACCTCCCTTGATTGTGGTGTATAACCATTTTTATACATTGTTGGGTTCTATTTGCTAATATTTTCGTGTAGATTTTTCTGTGTGTGTTCATGAGAGATATTGGTCTGTAGTTTCCTTTCATTTTTTAGAATTTACTTTTGGCTGTGCTGGGCCTTCATCTCTGTATGGGATTTTCTCTAATTGTGACAAACCGGGGTTATTCTCCATTTGTGGTGTGTGGGCTTCTCGTTGAGGTGGCTTCACTTGTCGTGGAGCACAGCTCTAGAGCACAGGGTCAGTAGTTGTGGTGCATGAGCTTAGTTGCTCTGTGGCATGTGGGGTCTTCCCAGACCAGGGATAAAATCTGTGTCCCCTGCATTGGCACATGGATTCTTATCCACTGTACCAACAGGGAAGTTCACTACATGACTTTTGTTGTTTTAAATTTGTTAAGGTGTGTCTGTGGCCCAGAATGCAGTATGGTATATCTTTGTGAATCTTCCATGTGAGCATGAGAATAATGTTGCCATAATTAATAGATGTGATGGATGCTATTTTTAAAATATTTATTTATTTGCCTGGGTCAGGTCTTAGTTGCGGCACTCAGGATCTTCATTGTGTTATGTGGAATCTTTTGTTGCAGCTCACAGACTCTAGTTGTGACGTGCAGGCTCAGTAGTTGGAAGGTGTGGGCTCTAAAGCATATGGCTTCAGTAGTTGCGGCACATGGGGTTAGTTGCTCCATGGCATGTGGGATCTTAGTTCCTGAGCCAGGGTTTGAACTCATATCCTTTGCATTGCAAGGCAGATTCTTAGCCACTGGACCACCAGGGAAGTTCTTAGATGTTATTGTTGAGTTTAACCGCATCCTTCCTGATTTTCTGCCTGACGATCTGTCCATTTCTAATAGGTGTTGGAAGCTCAGATAGTAGGTTTACCAATATCTTTGCAATGCTATTAGTTTCTCCTTCACACAGTTTGTCTGTTATTAGGTTCGTTCACATGAAGGATTGTTATGTCTTCCTGATAACTGATCCCTTTATCATTGTTTAGTTGGTGATGGACAGGGAGGCCTGGTGTGCTGCGATTCATGGGGTTCCAAAGAGTCGGACACAACTGAGTGACTGAACTGAACTGAATGCCTTCTTTATTCCTGATACCTTTCCTTGCTTTAAAGTTTGTTCTCTGTGAAATTAATAGGCCACTCCTGCTTTCTCTTGACTACTGTTTACATGGGTATTTTCCGTCCTCTGTCTGTCTTTATACACAGCATGAGTTTTCTATAGTCAGTGTATGACTGATGCAGCTTACAATCAGTTATTGGTCATTTAGATCACTGACTTTCAATATGATTATTGATGTAGTTGGATTAGTATCTACCATATCTGTTACTGTAGTTTATTTGTTGCCCTTTTCTGTCTAATTTTCTTCTGCACTTTTCTGTCTTTTGTGATTTACCTGACCATTTTGTATGATGTCATTTTCTCTCTTTTATTAGCATATCATTTAAATATTCCTTTTTATTTTTTTAGTGGTTGCTGTAGAGCTTGCATCATACATTTACAGCTAATCGAAGGCCACTTTCAAATAATGTCGTAATTCAAAGGTAGTATAAATACCTAAAAACAACAAAATAATCCTAGACCCTTCATTCAGTCCCTTGTATCTTTGCTGTCATTTTTAAAATTTATATACAAGCATGTTGTCGTTGTTGTTGTCTAGTCGCTAAGTCCTGTCCGACTGTTGTGACCCATGGACTGTAGCCTGCCAGGCCCTTCTGTCCATGGGATTTCCCAGGCAAGAATACTGGAGCAGGTTGCCATTTCCTTCACCAAGGGATCTTCCTGACTCAGGGATCGAACCTACATCTCCTGCACTGGCAGGTGGATTCTTGACTGTCGAGCCACCTGGGAAGCCCATATACAAGCATGCATAAGCATATGTAACCATATAATATAGGCTTACGTAATTGAATATAACACCGGTAGTATTAGTTAACAAAATGTTATCTGATAGATACATGAGAAATAAGAAAAGTAAAAGTCTATTTTGACTTCACTTATTCTTTCTTACTTTATATAGGCCCAAGTTTCTGACCTTCTCTCTAAACCACTGTTTGTTCCTTCTGTTTAAACAATGTATTATTTTCCTTCTCTAAACATCTTATTTTTACCATTTCTTGCAAGGCAAGAAATTCACTCAGTCTTT